>CM035171.1:1015515-1184717 GCA_020205615.1 Panax quinquefolius
GATATTGAAATTTAGAAGATTTCGGTTATTCGGTTATATCTTTGAATATAACCGAATTGTTCACCCTTACATACATCCCAATCTTAATCATTAAACTAAGAGATCTTATTGACGTAACTTGACTTTTACTTGTAAAATTACTTATTCAAAAAAAAAACTTAAATACTATATTGAATAATTATCCCACTCCTGATATTACTCATATTTACAAACATTATTCTTAAAAAGATAAAATAATAATCAAACTTTATACATTACAATTTTTATCTTTCTTTTTATAACTCGCAAATAATTCGGAAGTAGGGTTCTTCCTATATAAATTTTAATTGTTAAATTATAATATTTTTGTTATTTTCATAACAAAAGTTGTAGAATAGATGATAAATGAAGTAAAACCGTCATTATACGATCTATACGATATTTTTATCATGAAAATAATATTTTACGTCATAATTTAACCATTCCAAATTTTACGTTCTAAACTCTGTAGCCCAAAATTCATAACACGGGTATCCACTTGTATGAGAGGAAGATTTGTGGCATCTCGTATGAAACGTGTCACGTGAATGGTACGGAAGAGGAGACTACTCGACTGGGTTATGTATTAGAAGGCCCAACTTCCAAGCTTTGACTTAGCCCAATGGGCCACTAAACATATTCTATTGAGTTGGTGGCCTATGAGTTATTATTCATTTCTCCTTAATTTTCTAAGGAGTTACAGGTTTTTTTATTGATCCTTAACATTAATATACAATAATTAAAATAATTACAAAATAAAACACACACAAATATAATTACAAAAAATAAAACAACCCAATAATAAAATTACTAACATCACGCACACGCTTGCCATCGAACGCCTCTATCTAACACTAACCGCTTCCTAAATTCAAGCAATCGAACACAACTCGCAACATCGATATCTGACAAATCCAAATCTTCCGTCGACGCTTCCTTCGACTCACCTCCGAGATCGCGACATACAAAATCATCATCAACAACTAAGATCACAAAGAACTTCAAGTTCAATTTCAGAATATCTAAGATCGGAGAAGGCTAAATAGAATACAAAATCATCATCAACTTCAAGTTTAAGAACTAAAACAATATCACATCAACTTCGATACAAATCAACTCCGAGGTACGTGAGTTTAAAGTTCAGATGACATAGTTACCTATGGTTACTACCAGATTCAGATGTATATTGGTTACCTTTATTAAGTTTTTCATGCTTAAAATGGTTACTACAAATTCCTATAGGCTTCGTTGATTCATTCATATGTTTTAGATTATAGTTACTAAATAAATATAAACCGCTCACAAACTGCTTATTCGATTAATTTATAATTTTCAAACGAAGTTCTCATCAATTTTTATATTAATGGTTACTATATTTAACTATTGTTATCATTGTTGTTTTGGTTATCGATATTATTATATTGTTCAAAGGTGCCTCGTTATCGCCTAATGATATTCACATCGTATTTACAATATGTCGTTATCGCTCTAATGTCATTTCGTTACTTTGTAACATTATATTGTCTAATGTTGTCTTCGCTATACGTATAAGCTATGTTTATCGCCTAATGATGTTTTGGTTACTTTGTAACATTATAATATCTAACGTTTAATGCTTCCTAATGCTTCCTAGTTTACTATGTAACAATATATCGTTATCGATTCATGATGATTTGATTATCGGGTAACTTTATCAGGTTAATGTGATATCATTGATCCGTCATTGCTTAAAATTATAATGGTTATCGATAATATTATCGAACAATAATCCGAATTGGTTAATGAAAATGATGAATTAGTTATCGATTAATGTCGATTTTTGATATATCGTTACTAACTAATTCGATTTGGTTACTATATAAAACTATAACGATAATTTATAAGGTCAATTGGACATCGTAAGATTACAAATTTATATTATTATATATTCGAGGTTACTCATCGACTACATTGTATTGGTTATCGCCTAATATCGAGGTGTATCAAGATAAAATTATATGTATATATTTACCTATGGTTACTACAAATTCCTATGGTTATATATGGTTAATGAACAATTAAATATATATCCATGTATTTAACAATTATATGTATATGTTTACCGACTAATGCCGAGTCAAGTTATCGCTTAACATTATTTTGTTAATGAATAATACCGATTCGATACTATGTAAAATATAATGGATACTCATTAATGCCGAATCGGTTACGTGATTAATCTAATTATACTTATACTTATATTTTTATATTAATGGTGTAAGACCCCATCTTTATAAATAAAGATGAATTTTCTATAAATATTATTTTTGAATATTATGGAATAAAATTTGGTAATATTTATAAATTTATAAAGTAAGCAAGTTGTTATAAAATATTATTTTTTTGGGAATATTCTTTTGCTTCGGGAATATTCATACGACTACCAATCATTGGTGGACCCCAACTAAGTATTGTCGTAATTAGAAAACTACAAAATTATCTTTCTATAAAATAACTACGAGGTGTTACCGTTAAAACCGCTGAACTACCCGGGTAAAAGTACGAATACGCTGGTCGCATAAAGACACCAGATTGATTATCGATGCTTACGTGAAAAGTCACTTAGCTATACTCAATTATCCATGAATCACGTGATCATATCTCTTATATTATCGATTCAATTATTGTCACAAAGATCATCCAGTAATAATATGTTATATTATTAATCGAGACTAAAGTTATAAATGATTAATAATTGAAAGATTAAAATGTGTCGATTAAAAATAAAATGATTTGTGGTAATATTTATTCAATCCTGATGTATATAAAGAGTCATATGAGACGTCAGTAAGTTTGATTATTTTATGGGGGCCATATGTCATCATCTAAGAGTCTCTTCACAATAAGATTTACCTTCACAATAAGAATTACCTTCACTAATAGAATTACCTTCACAATAGTAATTACCTTCACAATAGTATTTACCTTCGCCAATAGTAATTACTCTCTTCAATAGTATTTACCTTCATTAACAAGAATTACCCTCTAAATAAGAGTCATTCCCCTTCAATATTACTAAGAGTTAACCTTCTTCTTGCTCCAAAGGTTAATTACCCTTCTCGCAAAGTAAGAATTGCTCCTTCAATATTACCAAGAGTCATTTCACCCTTCTACTCAAGAGTCACCCTCGCTTTTCTATGTTGTAAAGCTCATTCCTATTATTTCCTTACTAATTCATCAAACTCTGTATATAAACTATATGTATATAGTTAAGAAAAGCATTCGCTACCACTTTCCAATATTCAAATTTTCGTGAGTAAGGAACATTATTTGTTGTACCGTAAAGCGGTGTTATTCTTTCTTATTCACGTTATAACTGCTGTTATACTAATGCTTAACATTCTTTCAGAATAACCTGGGAGCACGCGGCCACTCCTATATATCAAAGTATATTCTTCTATTATCAGTGAATATCCTGTCGTTGGTTTTACACCTAATTCGGGTTCCGCTTTATACATTTGGAACATCCTTGCCTGTGGTGTTTTGGCAATTTGACCGGGTTCCGCTTCTTTATTATTATTCTGGCTGAATATCTCTGCTTATGTGTTTTGCTAATTTAATTCGGTTCCGCTTTTATTATTATTCTCGGCTGGAACATCCGTCGTAGAAGCTAAACGGGACCAAGTTCCGCTTTTATTTTATTATTCTATTGAACATCCTGCCTGTAATGGAATGGCGCCGACCTCGGTTCCGTTATTTATTATTTGTCGAATAACCTTGCCAGGCGGCTTCATCAGAGATTTACGGTGATTTTTCATATTCCATTCTTTATTATATACCATTGGTTAAAATCTCACTTCTATACTCCATGAAATTAGTAGAATATCCTTGATATTTATGCTTTCATCCAAGATCTTTTCATGGAAATATTCTTCTCGATCATTCTTGAATTTTAATCATAAAACAAGATTGGCCGACAATTGACGCTAATAATTCCCTGATAAAATAATTTTGAACTTGTTTTATTGGAATTCTTACATCACCATCCCTATGTTTATATTATGTTGAAAGTCTTCTGTGTTCGTAAGGCATAGATGGACTCGTACATTGCCACTGCAGACTATTCATAATCATTACTGTAATGTTATAAATGACGGATAAAAAATCCTCAAAGGGTCAGAAGTATCGATGGACAATACGTAGATCATGACTATTAATTTAACATACAACTATTCTTATTTATAACGTAATAATTGTATTTGATACTAAGAATATCTTCGGCCAGAGCGCCAAGATTCACGATGAATATTTATTAACGTTCTAGCTCATTTATAATAAATAAGTGAAAAACCTTTAAATCATAAAGATAGCTTTGATTTTATTTTTCACTACTCTTTTAGTGTATTGTCAATCTCATCAGAGCAAAACTTGATGTTTATTATATTTACCGCTTTAATATCATTAGAAAGGAATATAATTTATTGTGCATTATTCTTTACTATAATATGGCATCGAATGGCCGAGCCACCTTTCAAGGTTTTCTTCAGAAAGGAGAATATAAGCTTGGACAATGGGAAATGCAGTAATGGTCCGCATGATCCCATTGAAGAGTCCCTACCATTCGAAATAAAGGTGATAATAATTGTAACGGCACTTTCGATAGCTCAGATAATATCTAAGAGATAATATCAGATTCAAACTCACGCCTACGTCAGATTGTACACTTACGCTATATTAAATGTAGTATTTGTAAATTTTGTACTACGTGATTCCGATTTTACCTAAGAGTGGGCCATGGCTAAATTCAATTTTGGGGCCACAATGGTATTTAGCCAGGATACGATCCTCGCTATTACGGTATGACAGAGGGGGAGTAGAAGTGAATACCTACCCAAGTTAACCTAGCTAAGTTTATACGCCATTTTATTGGCTCATGTAATTATGTAGAGATAATTTGTTACATGTCAATTAACCTTTGTTTTAAGGGAAGTATCTCAAAAATGACATCCTAGTAATGTTAGAGAATAAGAACGGGAGACATGAAAGTATCGCCGATTCACCACATATCATTAATCGTGGAGAATGCGGCATCGTAGCGCATAATCTCACAAGCAACAAACAACATCCACTCAAATGGCGAATAATCAAAATGTCAGAGGTATTAGATGATTCATGCAACAAGAAAGTACAGCTCATTGGCCCAAAATGCAGTGTGGAACATGAGAAACTCTCGCCAGGCCACCGCTAAAACAATTCAAGTGGAGTCGGGACCAATTTGAAAGCTTGGTGGAGAGCCAAAACCACTTTGAAGCTAAGCATTGATCAGCACGCCCCTAAAATAGTATACAATACCTATTCTCGAAGTCGCCAAATACATGGTACAAAAAGCAAACTACAACTTCATTAATACAAATGTCGGGAATAATACAACATATACGAAGTTTAAATATATTATTGTCTTTTAGATATCCATACGCAAATAAATCCCTCACCATAACTATTGATCTAATATTTTGCAAAATGTATGGTGATTACTAAACAACTCTCTAGTAACCTTCATTCCATAATTTCGATTGGGGTGACTCGCTACATTCCGCCTCCCTAAAGAAAAATGGAACAACAAGTGAAAAGTAAGAGCTCAATCTAACTTCAGAGAAAGAATATTACGACTAACATAATATACAACAAATTATCATAAGTCTTCAACAGGAAAATCCGATATAACACAATAAACATGTTTCAGATCAATGGTCTTCATAATTAAATAATAATTCATAAAGAGCCACGCAGGTAACGAGAAATCTACTATAATCGGCGAATTTAATACCCATCATCAATATTTTATCCCTGTAACATCAAATCAATATACATCCTGAATCAAATATTCATCTTTGTGCACTATACGTAGCACTTTCAAATTTTTTAATAAAAGGAATTTCTTTATTTATTATTTTGAAATAAGAAGGGTCATTTGATTAATGTGGATATAGTTAAGGTGGTTAAACACGCAAATATTTCAAAATAAGTGTTAATATAAAATATCCATTATTCATTTCTGGAATATTCGTTTGGGTCGGGAATATTCGTATCGGCTTTTAATATTCGTTGGTTGGGTCGTTAATATCTATCTAATTTACGTAATATTCTTTATTACTACAAGCAAATGCAATGTAAAGGGCCCCATAATCTAAAAGTTTATCGGGACGGTGAAATATGACAAAGTCGGTTAATAAAGGTAACCTGCCAGCTTGTCATTAAGTAAGACTGCTGGAATACCTGCTGTTAAAATATGTGTGAATACGCGCTACAAGACAAAGAAAGATTTTAAAGATTTACGCACGCTGATTTATCGATTCTTAATCCCTACGTAAAGCAGGCATAATTTCTCACACCTTTTCAGAAGTTATCGCTCAATATTTTTATTTTATTGATCTGCATAATCATTGCGTTGATATTCTTTATTCACAAATCACATCGGTGACAACGATTTCCCATTATCGCATGATCAATTCATATTATCTGAATAATATTATTGTATAACATTACAATCGCAATGTCTGAAAAGTTCACTCAAGGAGAGGTTCGGGTCACCAATCGCTACAGCCAGTAAAGGAGAGATCCTTACTGGAAAGCCCCTCTTTCCTCGGAACAAATGTACCGTCACATAAACGGACTGTGAATATTATTCTTTAGTCAATTAATTATTGATTCATATGATAAGCGGAAATATCATTTTGAAAGGAAATATAAAATGATGGATTTATTTATGTGGTTAATGTAAGCGCATGAATTGTCGAGGTGTTTTACCGTGATTTTATCGGATCGAGGTGTTAAAAATCAAACTGTGGCTTCAGATATTGCATGGGGTTATAATTTTTTAACTGACCGTCGATTGTGGTACTTTTCGTATGTTATACATACATAAGTTGAGTAGTATATTCAAATTCAACCTCATAAAATGCATTTAACGATTTTGCTGTGAATTTTAAGAGGTGTCCGACCTCGAAATTAGGGTTTATAATTGATTTTGTGGAAATTTATAATTGATAAATGGCATTTGTGGTCGCGGAAGAAACGTGGGTCAATTTTATTTTCAAATGTGCGTGTGGTAATAGAAGAGTAAAGCCACTGTAGCAGGTGGTCAAGTCTCCGCTTCGGCAAGCCAACATTTTCCTATAAATGTATGGGCCAAGTTAATCAAAAAATCATACCGTAAAACAAAAGCTTTCTCTCTTTCTCCTCTCTCTATAATATTTGAGCGATTTTGTGAGTATTTCTTAGATACTTGGTAGATCATTGCTCGAAGATAAGTTTCACCAAAGATTACTCCTAACCTTTCCTTCCGGGAAGTAATCATCTTCGATGTGTGGATATTATTTTTTCAGGATTTATATTACTTCTTCAATATCATTAATATCGAATGTCGATCCTAAGTTTTTATCAAATTTGAACTTCTTTTTCGCCGCTCTAAGTTATTATTCATGAAATATTATCTTCACGAAGTTACTATTCATGCAGCTTACTATTCACTAGCCAATATTCACGAGTAATATTCATGCTTAAGCGCGGAAAAATGTTTTTTTTGTGGAATTTCTATCTTCGTGCCCTGAGTTACTTATTCCAATGATATCGCAGACTATTCAATGATACTCGGCACTATTCACGATACTAAAGATTATTCTACCCGAAAAATAAAAATTTCTTCTTTCATTCAAAATATCTATTCGATACTAGCTTTGATTGTATCCATGTTTCCTTTGATCATTCTTTAAACCCATACCTCACTAAGCGATTATTTTTAAGGTATTTCGACGTGATGAAAACTGCTACGAATCCTCAATCCTTAATCCTCGCCATTTGTTTCACCGGATTCGCTCTTTAAAAGCTTTTTCATTTTCATCATCCTCAATCTGTAAATGATAGCGGTTGAATATCTTTCGCCCAGAGCCAAGAAAGATGAAGGATTTCCCGGAAGAATATCTTTGGCCCAGAGTGCATTTAAGGTGTATTTAAACGGTTTAATGAACAATTTCGACTGATGAACATTTTTGCTTTTAGTGCAAAAATGAATAAAAAGGAGGGGACGTAATACTTGACTGATTGATGAACAAATATCTTTGGCCCGTAGGCAAAAGATGAATATTTGATTCGGTATTTACTATCGATTGAAGTTACGGTGGATAAAATATCGATGATGGACTCAAACTATGTATTAGGTAGATTTCACTCTTCACGAATTTCTACCAATCTGTTAATTATTATTTTCGCCATCATTGATCTCAAACTTGTTGCTCATTGTATTCTATCGTATTTTCCCCGCTGAGTAAGACTAACGAATAATTGTTGTATAATATCTGGGTCATAATATTCTTTACTCGGGCCAGCTCGAGCCCACCCTTTCCCTCGTTGTTCCATTCTTCTTCTCGTGAGGCTAGAACGTAGTTTAGCGAGTAGCCTGGGAAATGGAACGACGGCGTGGAGAGTCATGAAAGTAGTCCCTCACCATTTTGTAAAATAATGTATCAATAATTAGCGATGGGGATTATTTGCATGCAGGATATTGTCTGTAAGACAATATTATATTTAAACTCACAGAGATATATTGTCGTATTTTACAAGACATTCAGATATTTGGTTGTATTTTTGCTTTCAGTCTACGAGTTTGTGATCAGAATAGGTCAGATGTATCTAGCACTTGGCACGCCGCCAAACAGTTCAGAGTTGGGGCCACAGCGTAATGAGTTTAGGACATGATTCCCAGATCGGGAATAAACCAGAGGGAGTAGACGAGTAAATCCTTTTCGCTAAAGGTGTCCTACCTAAGTGTTTATTGGTAATATTGGTCATAATATAGGGGTATTATGTGGATTTGTTAATTTATTTAATTAACCCTTGCTTTTATGATAGCTTTTTAAAGAATCAATGGCAGAACGTTAATAATGGAGTGAATGAGAGATCGTGGAGACAATTTCAATCGCCAAATCGTGATAATTGGACGTCAAAGTGTTAAGGAATTAGAGATATCCACGGTGAGTAAAGAAATCGATAATAAGACCTTTGGTGATAATCAGCAGATGTAACAAAATGAGAGTGAGGAATATGAGGAAGAAGAGAACAAGAGAAAGTTTATTAGAGGTATTTTATGATCAAAATATAGGAATCGCAAAATCGGGCATTCATGAGTTGTAAGAGCAAAGCTAAAGAATCACAGTGTACTCGAGCAAAAAAGGATAAATACCATCTGCCAGGTTACCCGACACGGATGCTTCGAATAAGCACTTTGGCAAGAGTATAAGATGATAAAGTCGAATCCGAAAGTCAAAGAAGAAAATCAACGAACGAGCGAGAATGAGAGTTACGACGGGTAAAAGTCAGAATTTACGCGTTGATATTATGGAAGAGATGTCCAATCTAAAAAGAGAAGATTTAACGACGACCGAAGATACGGGCAAAAGAACATCGCGACCATCAACAAATTTAGGGAAGATAGAACGATCGCGCCAGATGCTGGGCGTACGCGGGAGAGGAGGACATATAAGGTCAAACCGCTCAAAGTTCTTCAAGATGCTTATAATCGCGAAATATGAGGATATCGCCGAGATTGTAATGGTTATCGTAAAAACTCAGTACCAAATGTGAATGGTGACTCAAAAAGGATGTCCTGTGCAAAGTCAAAGTCACCCGCTTCGAAGAGCGCACGACGTGACCTATGTAATGCTAGAACCCGTTAACGGCTATATCGTTAGTTAATTATAAATTTTGTTTATACCTTTACTGTATAATTTAAGCCGTCCACTTTATCTCTTTGCTTGGCGTTTCAACGCTTGAACTTTGACTCACGAGAAATGGATTTGACCTACGTATGACTGCTAGAGAAACTTTCATTACGAATTTGTTTAAATCTCACTGATTCAGCTCGCACTATCTTATCAATTCGCTAACTTATTTCATAGATATTTGTTTTTGATGATTTAAGGTTAATCATCTATCATGCCAAATTGATTGCTTAAGAAGGTCGTTAGTTTTCATATCTCAAGAACTCCATATCTTAATTCAATGAATCAAACCAACAGAATCAAACATTTCTACATCAAGCCACGTAAGTCATTCGCTTTTTACGGATGTCATAGTTTTCTTAGTCCATGTTATGGACGAACTCGACATGTTAGATTTGGAATAATATTCCTGTTGTTACCATTTTCCCATGTATTTCAAGAATTTCTTTTCGGGCGCACAGTGTGCCTCCGAGTAATAAATTTTGTGTCGCATCAACCCTAGACAAAACCTTCATTTCTAAAATCTCATATCGAATGGCCCTATTGAATCAGGAGTTGGGGTAAAATTCAACTATAGAATTTGCAATTCTAGCCTTTATCTCGATGACTTCTCATGAATTCACTCCGCTTTAATTTCCCTGGTGAGACGCTATATTCGTATGATAAAGAAATCGATAAGCGCCATCAAGATGGCCATCCAAGATTGGATATGAGCGCGCTTGAGAGCTACCTAAGTTATCAACTTCGTGAGTTAAGCTTCAACTAGGCTTAGTTGGTAATTTAGCCGAGATTCGTGACTATTCTCAGGAATTAACGCTATTTTATTTTCTATAGAGACGCTATATCCGGTATGATAAGATCTCGAATAGTGTCATCGGTGATTTGCCATCCAAGATCGGGATACGAGTCATACCGAGATAACCTGTTAGTAATCAAGCACGTAGCCTTTCCGTGCTACTGGTTATCCTCGAGATCGGCGAAGCGACATTCTAAAATACGTGTCGGTCATTATCGTGATACAAGATTTTACAGATATAAAATTCGAACGAGGCGAGCGGAAGATAATTCAGAACTCAAGAGAGGATTCCGCTTCGCAACCTACGTTCCTACGTGTCGCCATCCTCTTATATAATCGATTTAGTTGTGTCGCTTCACGGTTGAATCAACTTGAGTCGATGCACGAAGATGAAAGCATGGGCTAATTAGAGCTAATCTCAAACAACAATCACGTAAGAAGGAATACTCGAGTGTTCCACTCTATGATATCAGGAGTCCTAATCGACCGGGATTTGAAGCACGCTGCCCACCCCATTATGAATTTATGCGCACATGTATGGCCATATGCTAAGGAGCTATCTAAAGCGAGAAGTGATGAAGAAGGAATGTTTTGAGTCCACTCTGCATTTCAGGTTCCTAACGACTCGATTCAAGTACAAGATTGCTATGGAGGCGCAGTTTATCCATCAATCCATCTCAAATACTAAATGTATCGTGATCTTCGGCACATTTCATATCAATATAGCGATTGCAAGTTTATCTCGGCCGTGTTTAATTTGCCGCCGTAAAGCAGCACCTGTCCAAGGTCCATTGTCATGTTCACTGAGATTCCGAACGGAAGTGGAACATATTACTATGATTTCAAGCATTAGTCTTCCACGGTTTCGGCAAGTGCATCAATGCTATTTCGGGGTTATTGCTGATGATTAACCAAGTCCTGGGCCATTTCTCGGGCCGACATGGTAACTTCTATTCCCTTGAACGCTTTGCTAGTATTTATGGAATGAGATTTTGAAGCCAGCATGGGTATGCCTCGTATCCATTGTTTCGGATCGTGACCGCAAGATTCACTTCAAGATTTGGGGTTACCTGCAAAAAGCTGCTGGCAACTACTCATGACGACGGCTGGGCTTACCATCCTCCAACCATCGGCAATCGTAAAGCGACTACTCAAACTCTTTGAAGATATATATTAAACTGTGGTCTCGGATTCGTGCGAAGCTTGGATAAGTACTCGCCATCGGGTGGAATTCCTCATACAACAATAATGCTTATTAAACAAATATAGGTGTACGGGTTCCATTCACATTACTATACGGACAAAATGTCGCCTCCCCAAATATGCTGGGATGAGGTGGGTAAAGAAGCAATGTTAAATTTTACCCGTTAGTACGGGTATGACTAATGATTCGACAACGTATAAATTCGCAGACAAAGATCGACATAAGAGAGCATGCTGATCTTCATCGAAAGGATGTGGAATTTGAATGTGGAGGGACTTTATCATGGTGGAATTACAAGATTCGGGGAATGCAGGAAAGCCTTTCAAATCCACGTATTTATCGGGTCCATTTCCAAATTTTCGACCGAAGAGAAATGCAGTTTATGGGGACTCGCTAAGCACCACACAAAGTGACGCCCTGCGTTCATAACGTGTTTCACATCTCAGACTTGTGAGAATACGCTGAAAAGACCCAACTAATGCTATCGAAAGTTGTAACTTGATTTGCATAAAGCCAAGACTTCACGCATGGTGAGGTACTGCCATGCATCTTATTGATAGCTTGAGCATGCCCCACGGGAAAAAGCCATACCACAAGTTAAAGTTTGATGGAGGAATCATGCTTATGTGAGGAAATGCACCCGAGAATCGAAACTAAATGAGCGTATCCTCACCTTTCGAAACACTCGTGACGTGACGCCAATTTCGAGGACGTAAATTTCATAAGCGAGGGAGGCCGAAGACCCTCGAATTTTTTAATAAAAAGTGAATTTCCTTTATTTATTATTTGAAATAAGAAGGGTTGATTTGATTATCGTGGATAATAGGCTAACACGCAAATATTTCAAAACAAGTATCGGGTTATAAAATATCTATTGGTGAATATCTGTCGGTCGAATATTCGTGACTGTTTGGGAATATTCGTTTCGTCGTGGAATATTCAGACCGCTTCTGGGAATATTCGCATAACGGCATACGCAGGCCAGGCTCCATAACGAAAAGTCGATTGGATGAGGAAAACGCTAAAAGTTTTGTAATATAAATAACAATCCGCCAGAAGTTGTTACTGCGAAGACCGCTGATTACTCCTATGTTAAACATACAAATAATACGTCGCATCGTATTAAAGAAAGACACCAGATTGCATAAGATTGCTCAATTACTCGGGGTCCTTACGTAAGAATATAACTATCAATAATTTCGTTTAGCTTACTGCTCAACATTTTATTTTATCGATTCAATAATTGTCATAATATATTTTATTCAATAATTGGTTAACAGATGCGATTTCCTATTATCGCATCAATAATTATATTATTTGAATAATATTATTACATACTATTGGTAATGTCTAGGAAAGTTCTATCTAAAGAGAGGTTTAATACCTAATCATACGCCAAGAAGTGAGAGATCCTTACTGAAAGCCCCTCTCTTCCTCGGGATAATGTACCGTCACAATAAACGGATTCGTAATATTATTCGTGAATAATTAATTATTGATTCATATGGATAAGGAAATATTTATTTTATATATGAATAGCAATGATGGATTTATTTATGTGGTTAGTTAATGAAGGAAATTAATGTCGAGGTGTTTTATCAGATTTTACTCTGACTGAGTGCGTTAAAAAATCAAACTGCGGGTTTCGTAGATATATCACAAGGTTAAATTCTTAATCCGACTGCTGGATTGTGGTAATTTTGGGTATGTATACATGTTTTAGTATATATCCACAAATTTCGAACCGTTAAAATGCATTTACGGATTTGCTGTGGAATTTTAAGAGGTGTCCGATCTTAAATTAGGTTTATAATCGATTTTAAGTAAAATTTCTAATTGAGGGCCCCACTTGTGGTTGGTGAAGAAATGTGCTGAATTTTATTTTGTCAAATGGTGGGTGGTACAAGATAGCAGCTTTCATCGTGTGGCGTCAAGTCCGCTTCATGCAGGCTAACAAGTTCCTATAAATAGGGCTAAGTTAGAAATTCGAAAATCACAATTGCGAATAAAGTTTTCTTTCTCTCTATATTATCGAGCTATTTGTGAGTAGCATAAAGATACTTAGCTAGTCATTGTCACATAAGTTTCTATTCAAGATCACTCGAATTTTCTTCCGGCACCGATTCTTCGAGGTAAGTGGATATTATTTTTTTCGTAATGATATTTATTTCTTCAATATCATTACGTCAAACGCTGAGATGAAGTTTTATCAAATTGAACTTTTTTTCCGGTTACTATTCACGAGTTACTATTCATGAAGTTACTATTCACGATAGTTATTATTCACTTGGTGCTTACTTATTCACGAGGCACTATCTAAGCTTTGAAAAACAGTTTTTCGCTAATTCCCTTTATCTTTTCAGCCATTTCTGAAAGCTTCTATTCACGATACTATGATCATTCATGATTCTATCCGCTATTCACGATACCAAGATTATTCATCTAAAAGGTAATCTTCTTCTTTTCGTCATTCAAATATTTTTTCCGGATACTAGCTTGATATTATCCATGTTTCAATATTCTTTATTTTTACCGAATGCACGATTATTTTTGAAGTTTTATCAATTTGATAAAACTTTTCACGTAATCCGTAAATACTAATCATCGGCTACTTTGTTTCAATCGAAAGTTCGCTCTTTTAAAATATTTTTCATGAATCCTTACCTAATGATGATATTATAGAATATCTTCAGTTCGTAGCAAAAGATGAATGATTTCAAGAATATTCTGGCCTGGAAATGCATTTAAAAAGTGCTGAAACGGTTTCGACCGATCACGTAATATCTTTGGCCTTGGCATAAAGATTTATGGTGTGTCGAGATGAATACGCATCGACGATGATTATCTTCGGCCTCATAGTAAGATGACTATTTGACTGGATATGAATATTGATTGATGTCTACCTGAAAATAAAAATGATGACGGACTGTTAAATTCATAGATTAAATTAGATATCTATTCTCTACGAATTTTCTATTTAATTACTATTTCCAATGTAATGGACCATCCAAACTTGGTTTGCCTATTGTATTCTATCGACGCCGAGACTAACGATAATTTGTTGTATATCATCTAGTCATAATATCTCTTTACCACTAGTTTAGCTTACTTTCTTTCCTCATTGCTCCATTCTCTTCTTCTCGTGAGGCGGTAATGTAGCTTATACTGGGGCTGGGTATGGAAACGGGCGTTCTGCAGAGAGTCAGTTAGAAGAGTCCTTACCATTTTTGCAAAATAATGTATCAATAACGATGGGGATTTGTTACAGCGGATACTGGCTTCCAAAGACAATATTATATTTAAACTCACGATATATCATCAGATTTCATGCTACATTCAGACATCAACAGAATAAGCTTGCATCACGATTCATGTAATTGCACGGTGTCAGGTACACTATTTCGGGGCGCTACTAATTGGCTAAAAGTTGTAAAGATATTGACCACTGCTCATGTTCATTTAAACACCGCTCATCTGCACTACAGCCAAAGATATGAGCTAACTCTGGCCATGTTCATCTGAACACCGTTTCATCTTTTGCAATTAATAAAACAAAGATATTCTTCTTTAAATCATCTATCTTCGCACTACAAAAGCCAAAGATATTCAATAATACCACTATTTAAGACTCAAAGATACGAAAACATTTTTGTTAAAACTAATCCAAATGAACAAAACGACAAGATTATGATTGTTGATTCAGATCGTTTTATCCACGCCCAAAAATACCCCAAAAATAATCCCAAGAGTAAAATTCAAGAACGATGAAAACATTGATTTGATCAGAAGCACATCTGTAATGTATATTTTGGACAAAAGAAGAAATTTTATTTTTTCGGTGAATAAAGACCAGATATCACTTAATAAAGGTCAGATATTTGAATACCGGTCAGATACGGAATAAGAATCTTATAATCAAAAAGATAGAAATTCCAATAAAAACATCACGCTTCATGAATAGTAATTTGAATAAGAATCGAATAAGAACTTACTAATAAAATCTCGTGAATAAGAACTCATTTAATAAGAATCCCATGAATAAGAACTCATATTTAAAAAGCCCAAACTACTGTCATGTCACTGTATTTCCACGATAAATCTCATTGAGAACTAATATCATTAATTAAAAAAATAAATATCCTTACTGAAAAGATAAAATATTTCTAACAAATAATCGACATAGGGCCATGTATCAACTTGCAATCAGATAAAGATTACTCCTTGATTGTTCGTTAAATTACTCACAAGAATAATGCTTTAGAATACAGAGAACTTCGGGCCGTGAGATTTTCTAACTTAACCCAAGACCATTTATAAATCACAACACCTAAAGAGAATTTAATATAGTATTAATATATTTCATAAATTTCACGCCCATCTGTAATAATCCGTATCAATATGCATTATGACATGTTAAAAGACACAACAACATTTGAAAACGTTTTTCTTAAAAAAACATAATCAAAACTTCCAAAGATTAATTATTTAGTTCTAACTTAAATAATCTCATAATAAATAAATTTTTATTTAAAATTGAATCATGACTTTCCATAGGAAATTCCATTCTCTAAACTTTATATATGAAAGCTTTTCCAACCTAAAACAGTAAATCGACCAAACTCAAACTACATTTTACGCGCTATATCTGCACTTCAACAAGAATGTCCACCGTACACACAAAACAGCAAGTAACTCATTTATCGCCAATAACAATAATCTTCCTCCCTCAGATACTCATATATCCCACACTGTTGTAAAAATATCACAGTTAATATATTATTAAAATAATATATTTAAATGAATTATTTTATCGAGAAAAGAGATAAAATATTAATTTTCAACAATTGTCATTTTAAAAATTTTCTCCATCTATATCCACATAAAATTAATATTTTCCTCATCATAAATCAATAATTAATTATTCACAAATAATATTGAATCACAATATTGACAACCAGTTCGCCTCGTAGAAGAGGGCTTTCCGATAAGAATTTCTTCACTCGGCGCAATTAGGTACTCAAACTCTCCTTGCATGTAACTTCTCTTACATTGCCAATAATGTTATCTAATAATATTATTTAGATAATATGAATTATCGCTTCGATAATGAAAATAATTGCGTGTAATGACAATTATTGAAACAATGATAATATAAAATATCAACGCAAAGAATTATTAACTCAATAAAATATTGAGCGATAATTATCGTAACCATTATCAGTAAAGGCTATTCATAAGTCGATAAGAATCAATAATTGGTGCAATACCGCTGCCAATGCTCAACAACGACGTCATTAGTGTGTTTTAACCACCGTGTATTCCAATGTGATAATCTGTTAATAACTACGGCAAGTTATTTAAAACAACTTATATTTGTTGCTTTCTTCATCCAATCACTTTCAAGCATGGGGCCCACATGGCCGCTACTGTATTCCACGAATATTCCCCGACAAAGACGAATATTCCACCACCAAACGAATATTCCCAAACAACAATGAATATTTTTATAACCACTCATTATTTTGGAAATATTTGTATATTTAACCCTTAACTATCCACATTAATCAAATCAACCTCTTACTATTTCAAAATAATAAATAAAGGAAATTCCTTTTATTTAAAAAGAATTTGGTCTTACAACCTCCCTCTTATGAAATTTCATCCTCGAAATTGGACGACGTACACCAGTGTTTCGAAAAGGTGAGGATACCTCGCTTTCATTTCCGTTTCCAATTCCCAGGGTCATTTCTATAAAGATGATTCCTCCACAAAACTTTAACTTGTGGTATAACCTTTCATGGCGTAAGACATGCTTCCTTCCTATCCAAAATCTTGACGGTACCTCCTCATACGTTAAGTCTTGGCTATCTCGTCCTGGTTTAACTCTATAACGTGGTTCGGTCTTTCACATATTTACTAAGCACGAGATATGAAACACATTATGAACACGAGACATACTGGAGGTAACGCAAGTACATAGGCTACATTTCTACTTCCGGCCAAGAATTTGAAATGGATCGATAAATCGTGGATTGAGCTCCTCTCTCTTCCCAATCTTGTAACTCCCTTCCATGAGCAGAGCTCTCGCAACAATACATGATCCCCTACATTAAATTCCACATCCTTTCGATGAAGATCCGCATAACTCTTTTGTCACGATCTTGTGCCGCTTGTATATCGTTTCGTGAATCATTTGGATCTTTCTTTAGTCACACGCATTTTAATCTTTCTGGTCCCAACAATGTTGCTTCACCCACCTCATCCCAACATATGGAGAACGACATTTTCGTCCATATAATGCTTGAATGGAACCATGCCTATATTTGTTTAATAACTATTGTTGTATGAGAATTCCACCAATGGCAAGTACTTATCCCAACTTCCTTTTAAAATCTAGGACACGTAGTTTTAATATATCTTCAAGAGTTTGAGTAGTCCTTTTCGATTGCCCATCCGTTTGAGGATGGTATGCCAAATGAATCGAAATTAGTGTCCATAGCTTTCTAACCCAAAATCACGTAAAGTGAATCTTGGGTCACGATCTAAAAACTATGTATATGGCGGCATGCCATGCATCTCACAATCTCATTTACGTATGCATATACAGAAAGACGTTCAAGGAATAAGTCTCTCGATATCGGTAAGAAATGAAAGAGACTTAGTTAATCTATCAACAATAACCCAAATAGCATTGATTCCTTGAGAAACCGTAGGGAAGACCCGTAACGAAATCCATAGTAATGTGTTCTACCTTCCATTCCTAATCTCAAGTGGTTGCAAGCGGACCCTTAGGTACAAGATGTCTACGCCTTTACACGCAAGTTAAACACATCGAGATAAACTTTGCAATCTCTCTTCATATTGTTCCACCAAAATGTACGTCAAGATCACGATACATTTTAGTACTTCCGTGATGGATTGCAAATGGCGATTGTGTGCCTCCATCATAATCTTGTACTTCAAATCGAGTCGTTAGGAACACAAAGTCAGAGTGGACTCAAGTATTCCTTCTTCATCAATTCTCGCCCTAATAGCTCCTTCTTTGTACTTTCTTCTTCATACGCATCAACTCCGGCCTAGGTGGCTTGAAAGCAACTTAAACTTTATTGATTAAATTCGATTATACTCGTAATATATCATCACGTGGGTACCTAGAGTTTTCATCTCCATCTCTATTATTTGTAAATTTACTGAAATTAGTCTTTGACAATATCGTAACTTTCGTGATTGTATACGATCTTCTACTCAACACGCTACCTACCACGCTCGCTTTTCGAGGATGGCATGGTCGATGGTAATACGTCTTGAAATGAGTCTCTCTCGAGTTCTTCAAGCTCTTCCCACATTCCTTGCTCCATTCAAATTTTGTATCTCTACGAAGTCATTTTGCGTTAATGGAATAGCGATTCGAGAATATCCTTCAACGAATCTCCGATAATAACCAACTAAGCCTGAAAGCTACGTCTTTCGATAATCGACTTAGGTTGCTTCAATCAACCTTGACTCATATCCCAATCTTGGATAAGACGTCACAATGACACCTATCGCTTTACTATTATCGCATTTAATATGACGTCCCTCCCCTACGTAAAGCTCGCTTAGTGAATTCCACAAAGGAAGTCACAAGATAAAGGCTCGTGTACCAAATTTATAGTTGAATTTTTAACTCCTCAAGTTCAATAGAGCCATTCGATATGAGATTTTAGAAATGAGTTTTGTACTGGGGTTCAAAGTCGATATAAAATTTAATATCGGAAGCTTTGGGAGTAAGCCAAGAAATTCTTCAGAAATACGTCGGGAAAATCAATAACAACAGAATATTATTCAAATCGACGTGTCTTTATTCAAATCCATAACATGGACTAAGAAAACTTGACATCCGTAATAAACGAATGACTTCATGGACGATATGAAAATGTTTGACTACAATGGTTTGATTGCTTGAATTCGAATAAGCAAAGTTGCTTAGGAATATGAAAACTAACAACCTTACAAAAGCAATCAATTTGGCATGATGAGTAGTTAACCTTAAAATCACATCAAAAGCAAATATCTATAGAAATAAGGTTAATGTGTAATGTGATAGTGCTAACTTGAATCAAGCAAGATTTTTTAAACAACGGATGTAATGAAAGTTTCTCCTAATGGAGTCTCCATGAGATAAAGTCAAAGTTTAATTTCTCCGTAGTCAAGTTCAAACGTGAGCGCAAGTAAAGAGAGATAAAAGAATGGGTAAAACCCAGATTCAAGAAGGTATATACTTCGCAAGAATTTATAATTAACTAACCCGCTAACTTCGTCGGGTTCTCGATTTTGACCAAATACAACAAACACTCTTCCTAATCGTTGACTTTGACTTTTCCGGGATCTTTTGAGTCACCATTCCCGCTTAAACCTTTGGGTTTCGCCATCGCATAATCTCGAGCGATATGTCCTTCCTTTCCACAATTATAAAGCATACCTTGAATTGTTGTGGGCGGTTTTGACCGATATGTCCTCTTTTCCGCATTTCAGAAGATACGAATGGGTGGTCGTTCTCCTCCCTTAAAACTAGTCACATCTTGGCCGACGCCTTCACATGGTCGTTGTTGAATCTCTCTTTAAAATCTCCTCCGACTCGCTTCTTCTATTTTCACGGCCACGATTACCACCGTGAGTGGTTACCGCTTTGTTCAGATTCTTCTTTCTCCGCCGGTTATCGTTATTCGACGATCGCTATCTTCTGTGATGATCCTCGAGTTATGGTCCTCGGTTGAACGTACTTTCGTTATCTCGCTTCTAACAACCGAGCCCGCTGACAACATCTGAATAGAGAAAATTTACGAGAAATGAGATATCGACGTATGTCCAAGTTTCAAACCTCTCGTAAACATCCGCTACACGCTCCTCATTCTCCACCAAATGAGGTGCAACTCGATAACTCCGCGAACTTCGCCTCGATCGGGACACCGTCATGTTATTCTCGCTTCTAGTCTAATAAACTACACTTCCTTCATACGATTTAATACTTTCGTGGAAGTACTTGTCATTGAACTGCTTCAAACGCCTCCACTGACACGCCGAAAAGTGGCAATGGATGGGTACGCTTCACGATTCCCACCAAGAATCGCCGCCATTAACATAAAGTGGCGAATGGAACTTTCTGCTCTCCGCATCCCAAGACATCGAATATCTTCGTAATTTGTTTGACCCACGCTCTCGCTTTAATCGGATCCGGCTTCTGCAATTCGTGGTCCCAACTTCGAATCGCTTGGTCGTGACCACCCGTGAATTGCTATCATTTCTCCTCAGATTTTGAACACGAAGTCTCCTCGTCTCGATTTTTTGTATGAACCGCAAAAGCTTCTAAACATCCTCGCTCATCATCTCGGTGGTGTTGTTCACACAGAGAACATTGCCACATTGCAGACGTTCTCCTCGTTGGTAAGACAGCATCTCCACGGCCTCATTCACTCCATTGTTAACGTTCTCAAAGCAGCCCATTCTTTAAAACTATCATAAAACAAGGGTTAATTAAATAAATTAAGAAATCACATAATACCCTATAATATGACTCAACCAACAAATAAGCTTAGTAGACACACTAAGCGAAGGATTTACTCGCCTCTCCTCCTAGTTCTATTACGATCTCCGCCAGAGATCATATCCCTAAGCTCGATATTAACTGTGGACGCCCCAAAATAGTATACACAACACCCATTTCGAAGTCGCCAAATACATGGTAAAAAAGCAAACTACAACTTCAATAATACAAATGTCGTGAAATACGACAATATATATCGTGAGTTTAAATATAATATTGTCTTTTAGACAATATCCACATGCAAATAAATTCCCATCATAACTATTGATTCATTATTTTACAAAATGGTGAGGACTACTAAACAACTCTCTCTAGAACCTTCATTCCATACCCCGACAAGTACTTGCTTACATTCTCGCCTCCCGAGAAGAAAAATGGAACAACAAGGAAAAGGGTGAGCTCAACTAGCCCAAGAAAGAATATTATGACTAAGATAATATACAACAAATTATCATTAGTCTTCAACAGGAAAAATCGATAGAATACAATGTATAACAAGTTTCAGATCAATATTCATGAATGGAAATAATAATTCATGTAAGAGTTACGTGAGAGAATAAAATCTACTATAATCTATGAATTTAATAGTCCATCATCAATATTTTATCCTCGTAACATCAATCAATATACATCTCGAATCAAATATTCATCTTCTGACCATGTGCCAAAGATATTCATCACCGGGTCACGTTCATTTAAACACTGCTCATCTTTGCACTACAAAGCCAAAGATATTAATCAATCGGTCATGTTCATCTCAACACTGCTCATCTTTGCACTATGTGCCAAAGATATTCTTCGAAATCATTCATTCTGCACTACAAAGCCAAAGATATTCAATAATATCATCATTTAAGATCGAGGATGATGAAAATATTTTAAAGAAACGAATCCAAAGGAAACAAAATGACAAGGATTAAGGATTAAGGATTCGCATCTTTGGTTTTATCCACGCCCAAAATACCTCAAAAATAATCATAGTGGTGTAAAATTCAAGAATGATCAAAACATGGATACAATCGAGTTAGTATCCGTAATAGATATTTTGGACAAAAGAAGAAATTTTATTTTTGGTGAATAGATCAGATACGTGAATAGTCTTTCAGATAACGTGAATAGTGCCGATAATGCGAATAGTAACTCCGACACCAAAAGATAGAAATTCCACAAAAACATCTTCACGCTTCTACTGAATAGTACTCGTGAATAGTAACTCGTGAATAAGAATCGTGAATAAGAACTCGTGAATAAGAACTCATGAATAAGAACTCCATGAATAAGAACCCGAGCATTGAAAAAGTTCCAAATTTGATAAAACTTGATCAACATTTCAAAGATAATGATATCAAGAAATAATATCATTTAAAAAAATAATATCCCTTACCTCGAAAAGACAAGACTTAAATGAAACACCGAGACATAAAGCATGACTTGAACTTGCACCGTATAAGCAATACTCAAAGTATACTCAAAATACTCACAAGAATACGCCGATAATATAGAGAGAGAAAACTTCAGTTTCGGTGTGATTTTCAATTCTAACCCAAGACCCTATTTATAGAAATCGCTTAGAACACCAAAGTTAGTAAAATTTAATATAATATTAATATATTTAATAAATTTCTACGCCCATCTAGACAATCTGATCTCAGCCATCAACACATGTTAAAGATGGCCAACAACATTTGAAAAACGTTTTCTTAAAAAACATAATTAAAACTTCCAAAAATTAATTATTTTGAGCTTCTAACTTAAATAATTCATAATAAATAGCTCTTTTATCAGAAAAATTGAAACTCAATGACTTTCCATAGGAAATTCCATTATCTAAAACTTTGCAGAAGAAAGTTTTTCCAAATTCCAAATGTAAATTGACCCAAATCCTCAAACCAAGCGATTTTAAAGTGCTATAATCAAATTTCAATAGCCAAGAAATGGGGTCCACCGACACACAAAACATGTGTTAATCATTTATTGCAACAAAAATACTCTTCCTCCTCAGATACTCATATATCCCACATTCGTAAAAATATCACCAATTAATATATTTTTAAAATAATATATTTAAACGAATTATTTTATCGTAAAAAATAAAATATTAATTTTCAACAATTGTCATTTTTAAAATTTTCTCCATCTATATCCACATAAAATCAATATTTTCCTCATCATATAAATCAATAATTAATTATTCACAAATAATATTACAGAATCACAATATTGACAACCGTGGTGCAGTTCCAGAAAGAGGGCTTTCCAATAAGAATTTCTTCTTTCTTGCGTAAATTAGTGACCAAACCTCTCCTCAGATGAACTTTCTAGACATTGCCAATAATGTTATCTAATAATATTATTCAGATAATATGAATTATTGCTTCGATAATGAAAAATATCGTAATGACAATTATCAAACAACAAAGAATATAAAATATCAACGCAAAGAATTATTAACTCAATAAAATAATCGAATAAAGAATTATCAGTAACCATTATTGAGTAAAGGCCTTCTTATGTAAGAATGTAATAATGGTGCAATACTGGTGCAACTTGTTCAACAAGCGCCATTAGTGTGTTTTAACCTACTGCTCAACACTTTATATCTTATTAAACGTATTATTTAAAGACTTATATTTCAGTGTTTAAACTTTAGTTATGGGGCCCACACATTTAGCCGATACATTTAATATTCGACGATGCAATATTCCACGACAACGAATATATTCAAAACAATGAATATTTTATAAATACTTATTTTGAAATATTTGATATTTAACCTTAACTATCACATTAATTAATCAACTTCACTATTTCAAAATAATAAATAAAGGAAATTCCTTTTATTTAAAATTTCTGGTCTTATATGGATAAAAGCAGATTACCAAGATATTTGATGTTTTGGGATGCCCGAGGGTTAAAAGTGTAAGACCTCAAAATTTTTAAATAAAAAGGAATTTCTTTATTTATTATTTTGAAATAGTAAGGTTGATTGATTAACGTGATATAAGGGTTAAATACGCAAATATTTCAAAATAAGCTAAAAGTGGTTATAAAATATTCATTATCGCTTTGGAATATTCGTTGGTCGTGGAATATTCAGATCATCGTCAGAATATTCAGACGACTTTGTCATGTAAATTCTATAACTGAAAGCGATTGATGAAGAAAACGATAAATATAAGTTGTTTTTAAATAACAGAAGTTAATATCAAGTAACGAAGACCTTTAATTTTTTTTAAATAAAAAGGAATTTCCTTTATTTATTATTTTGAAATAAGTAAGGGTTGATTTGATTAATGTGGATAGTTAAAGGTTAAATACGCAAATATTTCAAAATAAACAAGTGGTTATTAAATATTCATTGTTGTTTGGGAATATTCGTTGGTCGTGGAATATTCAGATCGCTTGTGAATATTCGCACGATTTGCCAAAAAATGCATGTGGGCCCCATAACTAAAAGCGATCGATGAAGAAAACGACAAATATAAGTTGGTTAAAAATAACTATGTAGTTTGTTACCGTTAAGACCGTTGAATACCCTTATGGTTAAAATACAAGAATACGCTGTGGTCGCACAAAGAAGCACACCAGACGCACAAAGATTGTTGAATTATCGATCCTTACGTAAGCATAAGCACTACTCAATAATTTTCACAAAGAAGTTATCGCTCAATATTTTATTTTATCGATTCAATAATTCTTGCGTTGATATTTTATATTATTGTTGTTCAATAATTGTCACCGCACATTATCTCCATTATCGATCAATAATTCATATTATTTGAATAATATTATTAGATAGCATTATTGGCAATGTCTAGAAAGTTCTCACAAGGAGAGGTTCGTCACCTAATCAAGGCTACCAAGAAGGAGAAATCCTTATCTGAAAGCCCCTCTTCCCGGGAACTACCGTCGTCATAATAGTGTGATTCTCGTAATATTATTTGTGAATAATTAATTATCGATTCATACGATAAAGAAATATTTATTTTATGTGGATATAAATGATGGATTTATTTATGTGGTTATAAATGAAGAAATTAATGTTGAGGTGTTTTATCAAGATTTTATCTGGATCGAGGTATTAAAAATCAAATCGTGGGTTTTTAGATATATCATGGGGTTATAATTTTTAATCCCGACCGCTGATTGTGGTAATTTTTGGGTATATTATACATACATAAGTTGAGTATATGTCCACAAATTTTGAATCGTTAAAATGCATTTAATGATTTGTTGTGAATTTTAAGAGGTGTCTGATTCTAAATTAGGTTTATAATTGATTTTGGTGGAAAATTCTAGAATTGAGTGGGCCCCACTTGTGGTTGGTGAAAAATGTGCTGAATTTTATTTCAAATGTGGTGGGTAATAATAGTAGTAGTAAAGCCATCGTGTAGCTAAAGTCAAGTCTCGCTTCTACGGCTAACATTTTCCTATAAACAGAGGGCTAAGTTAGAATTGAAAATCACACCGTAAACAAAGTTTTCTCTCTCTCTATATTATCGAGCGTATTTTGTGAGTATTTAGATACTTTGAGAGTCATTGCTCAAGATAAGTTTCATTCAAAGATCACTTCCGACCTTCCTTCCAAGTAATCGATTCTTTGAGGTAAGTGGATATTATTTTTTTCAGAATGATATTATTTCTTCAATATCATTATGTACGAAATATTGATCCAAGTTTTTATCAAATTTGGAACTTTTTCATGTTCGGGGTTACTTATTCATGAAAGTTACTATTCACGAAAGTTACTATTCATGAAGCATTATTCACGAAAGTTACTATTCACTTCAGTACTATTCATGTAAGCGTGAAGATGTTTTTTGTGGAATTTCTATCTTTTGGTGTCTGAGTTACTATTCACGATACAAGACTATTCACGATACTAAGACTATTCATCTGAAAATAAAATTTCTTCTTTTCGTCTAAAATATCTATTCGGATACTAGCTTTGATCAGATCCATGTTTTGATCATTCTGAATTTTACACCACTACGATTATTTTGAGGTATTTTTGGACGGATAAAACCAAGTACGTAATCCTTAATCCTTAATCTCTTGTCATTATGTTTCACCGGATTCGCTCTTTAAAATATTTTTCATCATCCTCGCCTTAAATGATGATATTATTGAATATCTTTGGCCCGTAGCAAAGATGAATGATTTCAAGAATATCTTTGGTTCAGAGCAAAGATGAACAGTGTTGAGATGAATACGACCGATTGATGAATATCTTTGGCCCAGAAAGGTAAAAGATGAATATTTGATTCCGAAAAGATGTATATTGATTGATGTTAGGTGGATAAAATATTGATGATGGACCGTTAAATTCATAGATTATAGTAGATTTCATTCTCTACGTAACTCTTCTATGAATTATTATTTCACATGTAATATTGATCCTGAAACTTGTTGTCTATCAGATTCTATTAAATTTTTCCTCGTTGAAGACTAACGATAATTTGTTGATATTATCTTAGTCATAATATTCTTTATCGAAAGCTAGTTGAGCTCACCCTTTTCCTTTTTGTTCCATTCTTCTCGTGGAGGCGAGAATATAGCGAAAGATATTCCGGGTAATGGAATGAAGGTGTTAGAAAGGATTGTTTAGTAGTCCTCACCATTTTTTGTAAAATAATGTATCAATAAATGTGATGAGGATTTATTTGAGTATAGATATTGTCTGTAAGATAATATTTGTATTCAAACTCACGCTTTGTTGTTGTAATAATAAAGTTGTAAGTTGTTTCGCATTCACGTATCGACAATTGTATCAGTGATGTATACCTATTTTGGGGGCGCTGCATTAATATCGTTGAATACCCGTGGTTAAAACACACTAATACGCGTTGTTGAACAAAAGATCACACGGTATTGCACCAATTATTGATTCTTACGTAAGAAGGCACTACTCAATAATGGTTACAAGAATTATCGCTCAAAGATTTTATCGAGTTAATAATTGTCGCATTGATATTTTATATTGTTGTTGTTTCAATAATTGTCATTACACAAGATTTTCTTTATCGAAGCAATAATTCATATTATCTCTAATAATATTATTAGATAACATTATTGGCAATGTCTAGAAAGTTCGTCTAAGGAGAGGTTTGGTCACCTAATGCGCTACCAAAGAAGAAGAAATTTTATCGAAAAGCCCCTCTTCCTGAACCGCCTCGTCATTTAATATCGTGATTTCGTAATATTATTTGTGAATAATTAATTATTGATTTATATGATGAGGAAAATATTGATTTTATGTGGATATAGATGGAGAAAATTTTTAAAATGACAATTGTTGAAAATTAATATTTTATCTTTTTTCGATAAAATAATTCATTTAAATATATTATTTTAATAATATATTAACGGTGATATTTTTACAACTAATGTGGGATATATGAGTATACGAGGAGGAAGAGTATTTTTGTTGCAATAAATGTTTAAAACATGTTAAACATGCTCTGTGGACCCCATTTATCGATCGAAATTTGATTATAATCAGAAATTGCCCGCTCAGGATTTTGGCCAATTTCTGATTGAATTTGGAAAACTTTCTTCGCAAAGTTGTAGAGAATTGAATTTCCTATAAAAACTCGTGAGATTCGAATTTTCTGATGAAAGGGCTATTTATTATGAATTATTGAAGTTCAAGTTCAAATAATTGATTTTTGAAGTTTAAAATATTTAAAATTAGAAAACGTTTTTTTCTTATTTTTTCTAGAAGGTGGTATGTGTTTGATGGCTGAAATCAGATTCTAGACATATGTAGAAAATAATATAATTATATTATTAATTTATTAAATTTTTCGCTTTGTGTTCTAAGCATTTTCCTATAAATAAGGTGCTTAGGTTAGAATTGAAAATCACACCGTAAATCAAGTTTTTCTCTCTATTATCGAGTTTATTCTTGTGAGTATTTTGAGTATACTTTGAGTATTGCTATACTTGCAAGTTCAAGTCATAGCCTATATCCCTGTTTCAACTGTAAGATCGATCTTTCGAGGTAAGAGATATTATTTTTTTTCAGAATGATATTATTTCTTCAATATCATTATACCGAAATGTTGATCCAAGTTTTTATCAAATTTGGAACTTTTTCATGTCTGGGGTTACTTATTCATGGGTTACTATTCATGAAGTTACTATTCACGAAGTTACTATTCACGAAGTTATTATTCACGAAGTTACTATTCACGCAGTACTATTCATGTAAGTCGTGAAGATGTTTTTTGTGGAATTTCTATCTTTTGGTGTCTGAGTTACTATTCACGATACCAAGACTATTCACGATACTAAGACTATTCACGATACTGCATTATATTCAATTAAAATAAAATTTCTTCTTTTCGTCTAAAACATCTATTCGGATACTAACTCGATCAGATCCATGTTTTGATTATTCTCGAATTTTACACCACTATGATTATTTTTGAGGTATTTTTGGCGTGGATAAAACCAAGTACACTAATCCTTAATCCTTAATCCTTGTCATTTTGTTTCACCGGATTCGCTTTTTTAAAAATATTTTCATCATCCTCGCCTTAAATGATGATATTATGAATATCTTCGCCTGTAGCAAAAAGATGAATGATTTTCAAGAATATCTTTGGCCCGTAATGCAAAGATGAACAGTGTTGAGATGAATACGACCGATTGATTAATATCTTTGGCCTCAGTAGTGCAAAGATGAACAGTGTTTAAATGAATATGACTAATCGATGAATATCTTTCGCCTCAGAAAAAAGATGAATATTTGATTCCGTATGTATATCGATTGATGTTACAGGATAAAATATTGATGATGGACCGTTAAATTCATAGATTATAGTAGATTTCATTCTCTACGTAACTCTTCTTTGAATTATTATTTCACCGCGTAATATTGATTTAAAATTTGTTGCCTATCAGTATTCTATCGATTTTTCCTCGTTCAAGACTAACGATAATTTGTCAGATATTATCTTAGTCATAATATTCTTTACCGGGCTAGTTGAGCTCACCCTTTTCCTTGTTGTTCCATTTTTTTCTCGTGAGGCTAGAATGTAATGAGTACTAGTCGGGTAATGGAATGAAGGTTCTAGAGAGAGTTGTTTAGTAGTCCTCACCATTTTTTAAAATAATGAATCAATAATTATGATGGGATTTATTTCATGTGGATATTGTCTAGATGATAATATCATTAAGATATATGTCGATTTAAACTCAAAGTTTATATGTTATAATAATAAAGTTGTAGTTATTTTCGCATCATGTATTTGGCACTCGTAATGGGTTGGATGGAATGGACCTATTTTGGGGCGCCACAACTTGGTATCGTAATCTTAGGATATGATCTCCATGAGATCGGGAATAGAATCCAGGAAGGGAGAGACGAGTAAATCCTTCGCTAAAGGTGTCCTACCTAAGCTTATTTGTTAGTTGGTCAAGATATAGGATATTATGTGATATATCGATTTCGATTTTAATTAACCCTTATTTTACGACAAGATTTGAGAATGTCAATCGAGAATATTAACAAAGTGGAGTAAATGAGACCGTGGAGATGCCTCAGACTCACCAACAAGGAGAACGCAACAAGTCGGGCAATGTTCCTCCCGTGAACAACACCACCGAAAGCAGATGATGAACGAGGGATGTTTGAAGCTTTTTTGCAGCTCATGCAAAATCGCACGAGGAGACTCGTGTTCAAAATATGTGAGGAAATGATAGAATTCACGGTGGTCACAAGCCCAAGTTAGCTTCAAAGAGTTGGGACCACTGTAATTCGGGGAAAGCGGATCCGATTTAGCGTGAGACGCTGGTCAAACAAATTACCAAGATATTCGATGTCTGGGATGCACTTGAGAATGAAGTTCCATTCGCCACCTTTATGTTCCGCGGGCGAAAGGCAGACATCGGTGGGAATCATGAAGCTGCACTCCATCCAAACCGCACTCAAGATGTCATGGGAGACGTTTCAGAAACAGCTTCAATGACAAGTACTTCCCCGAAAGTATTCGCTATATACGGGAAGGAAGTGGAGTTTATTAGACTAGAGCAGTAATAACACGATTTTGTCCCAAAGACGAGGCGTAAGTTCATGGAGTTATCTGTGTTCAGACCTCATTTGGTGGAGAATGAGGAACGATGACGCGGATGTTTCGAGAGGTTTGAAACCCGACATACGCCAAGATCTCATTTCTCATAAATTTTCTCTATTCAGATGTTGTCAACAGGCTCAGCTTGTTGTTAGAAGCGAGATAACGAAAGACGCTCAACCGAGGGACCATAACCTGTGGATCATATCAAGATAGCAGCCATCGTAATAACGATAACCAAATGAGAAAGAAGAATACAGATTAAAGGCAGAACTACTCCGGTGGTAATCGTGGGCCATGAAAATAGAAGAAGCGAGCCTGGGAGGAGATTTTAAAAGAGGAGATTCAACAACGACTACGTGAAGACGCGCCAAGAAGAACTAGTTTTAAGGGAGGAGAACGACCACCCATCATATGCTACAAATGCGGAAAGAGGGATATATCACCAAACCGCCCACAACAGCTTCAAGGTATGCTATAATTGTGGAAAGGAAGGACATATCGCCGAGATCAGACGATATCGAAACCCACCAGCAATGAATGGTGACTCAAAAGGATGTCCCGTAAAAGTCAAAGTCAACGATTCCGGAAGAGAGTTTGTTGCGATCGGTCAAAATGCAAGAACCCGAACGGTTAGCACAAGTTAGTTAATTATAAATTTTTGCAAGTTTATACCTTACTAGATACCGCTTCTACCCATTCTTTTATCTCTTATCTTGCGCCAACGCTTGAACTTGACTACGAGAAATTAGACTTTGACCTATTTATGGAGACTCCATTAGAGAAACTTTCATTACATCCGTTGTTTAAAAATCTTGCTTTGATTCAAGTTCGCACTATCACATTACCGTTAACCTTATTTCTATAGAGATATTTACTTTTGATGTGATTTTAAGGTTAACTACTCATCATGCCAAAATTAATTATTGTAAGGTCATAGTTTTCATATTCCTAAAGAACTCGTTATTCAATTCAAGCAATCAAACCATCAGAGTCAAACATTTTCATATCAAGCTATGAAGTCATTCGCTTATTACGGATGTCAAGTTTTCTTAATCCATGTTATGGATTTGAATAAAGACACGCCGATTTGAATAATATTCTCGTTGTTATTGATTTTTCCGACGATTTCAAGAATTTTCGCTTACTCCCAAAGCTCGATATTAAATTTTGTATCGACTTTGAACCCCAGACAAAAACTCATTTCTAAAATCTCATATCGAATGGCTCCTATTGAACTTCGTGAGTTAAAAATTCAACTATAGAATTTGGTACCGAGCCTTTATCTTGTGACTTCCTTTCAGGAATTCACCTAAGCCGCACTCTCCGTAGGGACGCCATATTCGTAAGCGATAAGAAATCGATAGGTGTTATTGTGACGTATATCCAAGATTGGGATACGAGTCACGCTTGAGAGCAACCTAAGTCGCTTATCGAAAGACGAGCTTTCAGGCTTAATTGGTTATTATCGAGATTCGTCAAGGATATTCTCGAATCGCTATTCCATTAACGCAAATTGACTCGTAGAGATACAAAATTGAATGGAGCAAGGAATGGGAAGATTTTCAAGAACTCAAGAGGAGACTCATTTCAAAGACATGTTCGATCATGCCATCCTCGAAAAGCGAACGTGGTAGCCGACGCGATGAGTAGAAGATTATACGCGGAACGAAAAGCGATGATGTCAAGTATACGACAGAGCCAACTTTAATAGAAAAGTTAAGGTCGCTCAAGCCACCGAATCTTGAGTCGATGCGTATGAAGAAGAAAGTACAAGAAGGAGCTATTCCTAAGTTTAGAATCGATGAAGAAGGAATACTTCGAGTCCACTCTAGACTTTCAGGTTCCTAACGACTGATTTGAAGTACAAGATTATGATGGAGGCACACAATACGCCATTTGCAATCCATCCTCGGAAGTACTAAATGTATCGTGATCTTCGACATACATTTTGGTGGAACAATATGAAGAGAGAGATTGCAAAGTTTATCTCGATGTGTTTAACTTGTCAACGCAGTAAAAGCGTGAGCATCTTGTACCTAAGGGTCCGCTGTAACCACTTGAGATTCCTGAACGGAAGTGGGAACACATTACTATGGATTTCACACGGGTCTTCCTACGGCTTTCAAGGCATCAATGCTATTTGGGTTATTGTTGATAGATTAACCAAGTCCGCTTCATTTTCACCGATACGAGACTTATTCCTCGAACGCCTTTTCGTAGATGCACGTAAATGAGATTGTGAGATCGCATGGCACGCCAAGATCCATAGTTTTGGGTTAGAAAGCTATGGGCACTAATTTATTTATCTGGCTGGGTATACCATCCTCAAAACGGATGGGCAATCGTAAAGGACTACTCAAACTCTCAAGATATATTAAAACTCGTGGTCCTAGATTTCAAAGGAATTTGGGATAAGTATTGCCATGGTGGAATTCTCATACAACAATAGTTATTAAACAAATATAAGTATGGTTCCATTCAAGCATTATATGGACAAAAATGTCGCTCTCCAATATGTTGGGACGAGGTGGGTGAAGCAACATTGTTGGGACCCGAAGTTAAGACGTATGATCACCGAAAAGATCCAAATGATTCGACAACGATACAAAACCAAGACAAGATCGACAAAAGAGTTATGCGGATCTTCATCGAAAGGACGTGGAATTTAATGTAGGGATCATGTATTGTCATGAAGTCGCTTCCATGGAAGTGGAGTTACAAGATTTGGGAAGAGAGGAAAGCTCAATCCATTTATTTATTGGTCCATTTCAAATTCTCGACCGAGTAGGAAATGTAGCCTATGACTCAAGTTATCTCGAAAGTATGTCTCGTGTTCATAATGTGTTTCACATATCCGCATTTCAGAATATGTGAAAGACCCAACCACGTTATAGAATTAGAACCTGACGAGATAGCCAAGACTTAACGTATGAGGAGGTACCGCCAAGATTTTGGATGGTGAAGGAGCATGTCCCACGCCAAGAAAGGTTATACCACAAGTTAAAGTTTTGTGGAAGAATCGTGCTATAGAGGAAATGACCCGGGAATTGAAACGAAATGAAAGTGAGGTATCCTCACCTTTTCAAACACCAGTACGTGACGCCAATTTCGAGGACTAAATTTCATAAGGAGGGAGGTCAGAAGACCCTCAATTTTTTTTAAATAAAAAGGAATTTCCTTTATTTATTATTTTGAAATAGTAAGGGTTGATTTGATTAATGTGGATAGTTAGGGTTAAATACGCAAATATTTCAAAATAAGCAAAGTGGTTATAAAATATTCATTATTCGTTTGGGAATATTCGTTTGGTCGTGGAATATTCAGATCGCTTGGGAATATTCGCGACGACCGCATAACATGCATGTGGGCCCCATAACGGAAAGCGATGGATGAAAAAACGACAAATATAAGTTGTTTTTAAATAACCACAGAAGTTGTTACCTGCTAATATCGTTGAATACCCGTGGTTAAAACACACTAATACGTTGTTGAACAAGAAGACACGTATCGCACCAATTATTGATTCTTACGTAAGAAGGCACTACTCAATAATGGTTACAGAATTATCGCTCAAAGATTTTATCGAGTTAATAATTGTCGCGTTGATATTTTATATTGTCATTGTTTCAATAATCACATTACACAAAGATTTTCTTTATCGAAGCAATAATTCATATTATCCAATAATATTATTAGATAACATTATTGGCAATGTCTAGAAAGTTTCGTCAAAGGAGAGGTTTGGTCACCTAATCAATTGCCAAGTAGAAGAAGAAATTTTTATCGAAAGCCCCCTCTTTCCTGAACCGCCTCGTCACAATATTGTGATTCTCGTAATATTATTTGTGAATAATTAATTATTGATTTATATGATGAGGAAAATATTGATTTTATGTGGATATAGATGGAGAAAATTTTTAAATGACAATTGTTGAAAATTAATATTTTATCTTTTCTCGATAAAATAATTCATTTAAATATATTATTTTAATAATATATTAACTATGATATTTTTACAACTAATGTGGGATATATGAGTATACGAGGAGGAAGAGTATTTTTGTTGCAATAAATGTTTAAAACATGTTAAACATGCTCTGTGGACCCCATTTATCGATCGAAATTTGATTATAATCAGTAAAATTGCCCGCTTCAGGATTTTGGCCAATTTCTCGATTGGAATTTGAAAAACTTTCTTCTGCAAAGTTGTAGAGAATTGAATTTCCTATAAAAACTCGCGAGATTCGAATTTTCTGATGAAAGGGCTATTTATTATGAATTATTGAAGTTCCGAAGCTCCGAAATAATTGATTTTTTGAAGTTTAAAATATTTAAAATTAGAAAAACGTTTTTTCTTATTTTTTCTAGAAGGTGGCATGTGTTTGATGGCTGAAATCAGATTCTAGATGTGTAGAAAATAATATAATTATATTATTAATTTATTAAATTTTCGCTTTTTGGTGTTCTAAAGATTTTCCTATAAATAAGGTGCTTAGGTTAGAATTGAAAATCACACCGTAAATCAAGTTTTTCTCTCTATTATCGAGCGATTCTTGTGAGTATTTTGAGTATACTTTGAGTATTGTTATATATGGTGCAAGTTCAAGTCATAGCCTATATCCTGTTTCAACTAAGAAGACCGATCTTTCGAGGTAAGGGATATTTTTTTTTCAGAATGATATTATTTCTTCAATATCATTATACTTCGAAATGTTGATCCAAGTTTTTATCAAATTTGGAACTTTTTCATGTCTGGGGTTACTATTCATGGGTTACTATTCTACGAAAGTTACTATTCACGAAGTTACTATTCACGAGTTACTATTCACGAAGTTACTATTCACGAGTACTATTCATGTAAGTCGTGAAGATGTTTTTTGTGGAATTTCTATCTTTGGTGTCTGAGTTACTATTCACGATATACTACTTCACGATACTCAAGACTATTCACGATACTCAGACTATTCAACCTAAAAATAAAATTTCTTCTTTTCGTTCAAAATATCTATTCGGATACTAACTCGATCAGATCCATGTTTTGATTATTCTCAATTTTACACCACTATGATTATTTTTGAGGTATTTTTGGGCATGGATAAAACCAAGTACAAATCCTTAATCCTTAATCCTTGTCATTTTGTTTCACCGGATTCGCTTTCTTTAAAAATATTTTTCATCATCCTCGCCTTAAATGATGATATTATGAATATCTTTCGCCCAGTAGTGCAAAGATGAATGATTTCAAGAATATCTTTGGCCTCAGAAGCAAAAAAGATGAAATGTGTGTTGAGATGAATACGACCGATTGATTAATATCTTTGGCTCAGAAAAAAGATGAACAGTGTTTAAATGAATACGACTAATCGATGAATATCTTCGCCCAGTAAGGCAAAGATGAATATTTGATTCCGTATGTATATCGATTGATGTTACAGGATAAAATATTGATGATGGACCGTTAAATTCATAGATTATAGTAGATTTCATTCTCTACGTAACTCTTCTATGAATTATTATTTCACCATAATATTGATTTAAAATTTGTTGCCTATCAGTATTCTATCGATTTTTCCTGTTGAAGACTAACGATAATTTGTCAGATATTATCTTAGTCATAATATTCTTTATCGGGCTAGTTGAGCTCACCCTTTCCTTGTTGTTCCATTTTTCTTCTCGTGAGGCTTAGAAGCGTAAAGTACTAGTGGGGTATGGAATGAAGGTTCTAGTAGAGAGTTGTTTAGTAGTCCTCACCATTTTGTAAAATAATGAATCAAGAATTATGATGGGGATTTATTTCATGTGGATATATTGTCTAGATGGCAATATCTCGTATTTAAACTCAAAGTTTATATGTTGTAATAATAAAGTTGTAGTTATTTTCGCACTCATGTATTTGGCGCACTCGTAATGGGTGGATGGAATGGACCTATTTTGGGGCGCCATGCCATTTATTCATTGGGTTACTATTCATGAGTTACTATTCACGAAGTTACTATTCATGAGTTACTATTCACGAAGTTAGTTATTATTCATAGTACTATTCATGAAGCGTGAAGATGTTTTTGTGGAATTTCTATCTTTTGGTGCTTTGAGTTACTATTCACGATACTAAGACTATTCACGATACTGCATTATTCAATTTAAAAATAAAATTTCTTCTTTTTCGTCTAAAACATTTATTCGGATACTAACTCGATTGTATCCATGTTTTGATCATTCTTGAATTTTACACCACTATGATTATTTTTGAGGTATTTTGGACGTGGATAAAACCAAGTATTTAATCCTTAATCCTTAATCTCTTGTCATTTTGTTTCACTGGATTCGTTTCTTTAAAAAATATTTTCATCATCCTCCTACCTTAAATGATGATATTATGGAATATCTTTGGCCCAGTAGGCAAAAAGATGAATGATTTCTTAAAGAATATCTTTGGCCCAGTAGAAAAAGATGAATGATTTTCAAGAATATCTTGGCCCAGTAGTGCAAAGATGAACAGTGTTTAAATGAATATGACTAATCGATGAATATCTTTGGCTCAGTAGTGAAAAAGATGAATATTTGATTCCAGATGTATATTGATTAATGTTACAGGATAAAAGATAGACGATGAACTTTTAAATTCATACATAGAAGATAGTAGTTTGCATTCTCTACTTAACTCTTCTAATGAATTATTATTTCACCGCGAATATTGATTTAAAATTTGTTGTCTATCAGATTCTATTATATTTTTCCTGTTGAAGACTAACGATAATTTGTTGTATATTATCTTAGTCATAATATTCTTTTATCGAGCTAGTTGAGCTCACCTTTTCCTTTTTGTTCCATTTTTTCTCGGAGGCGAGAATATAAAATGAAAGTACGAAGTCTGGGTATGGAATGAAGGTTTTAGAAAGGATTGTTTAGTAGTCCTCACCATTTTTGTAAAATAATGTATCAATAAATGTGATGAGGATTTATTTGAGTATAGATATTGTCTGTAAGATAATATTTGTATTCAAACTCACGCTTTCATCGTTGTAATAATAAAGTTGTAGTTGTTTTCGCATACGTGTATTGACAACTCTAATAATAGGTGATGTATACTATTTTGGGGGCCACAAAAGGTTCCTTTTCACGCTTTTATGTCATGCGGAGAGAGCAGAGACATCGGTGGAAATTCCAGAAATGTACTCAACCTTTGTCAGATCAAGATATCTTGGGAGAAGTTCCAGAGTCGTTTCAACGACAAATACTTTGTTGAAAGTATTCACCACACGGAAGGAGGTGGAGTTTATCAAGTTGGAACAAAACAATATGACCATGTCGCAATACGAGGCAAAATTTCATGAGTTATCACGGCCATGTCCCCACTTGGTGGATAATGAAGAAGAGAATGGCGCGAATGTTTTCGAGAGGTTTGAAGTCGGAAATACGCCAACATCTTATTTCTCATAAACCGTGGTTTGTATTCAGATGTTGTAAATAGGGCTCGATTAGTGGAGCGCGATAACGAGTCAACCTTAACTAAAAAAGAGAGCAAATGACAAAATTATAATACCAATGAGAGAGTCATCAAAGCGGTGACAACAAGCGTGGATGGAATCAACAAAGCAGAGATATGGTAACCACTTCGGTGGTAATCGTACAAAACAACAAGAATGGACATTTCAAGAAAAGGAGATTCAACAATGATGGAAAGACGCAAAGACCAAAGACCCGTTGTTAAGTGAAGGAGAAAGACCACATATCATATGCTTCAAATGCGAGGAGAGGGACACATCGGTCCGAATCGCGCCATGCCATTCAAAGCATGTTATAATTGTGGAAGAGAAGGTCACTTTAGCTCGATTTTGTCGCCATCAAGACAAATTCAACTAGGATGGAGGCACCAAAGATCGCTCCGTAAAAGTCAAAACCCAGTATGCAAGGGAGAAGCGTTTGTTGTGACCTCCCGAGAGAGAAAAGGAACCCGAATGAGGTCATCACGGGTAAGTTTTATCATAAACTTTAATGAAGTCTATACTTTATTTGACACCTGTTCTACCCATTCTTTTATTTCTCATACTAAGGCCATCGATTAAATTTGACTCAGGAGAAATTAGACTTCGACTTATCTCGTGGAAACTCCGATTGGGAGAAACCTTCATTACATCCATTGTTTATAATTTTGTTTGGTTCAAATCTGCACTTCACATTACCCGTCGATCTTATTTCATTAAAAATACTTACATTTGACGTGATTCTGTGGATTGATTGGTTAACTACTTATCATGCAAAAATTGATTGTTTTCGTAAGGTTGTTAGCTTTCATATTCCTAATCAACCTATTATGCTAATTCAAACGACCAAACCATTAAAATCAATCACGGCCATCTCAAGCCATAAAGCTATTCGCTTATTGAAAAACGGATGTCAAGCTTTCTTAGCTCATTGTACGTGATTTAAACAAAAATACGCCGCTTTTGAACGATATTTCTATTGTTAATAAATTTCCGACGATTCCTCAAGAACTTTCGGCCTACCCCCGTAGCGTGAAATTGAATTTTGTATCGACCTTGAACCCCAGACAAAACCTATTTCCAAAGCCCCATATCGAATGGCTCTATTGAACTTCGTGAGTTAATGACCCAACCGCAGGAATTGTTAGACATGGCTTTATTCGTCCTAGTACTTCTCCTCGGGGTGCTCCTGCTCTATCTCGTGAAGAAGAAAGATGGGAGTATGCGATTTTGTATTGATTATCTGGAGTGAATCATGTCACCATCAAAATAGGTATCCATTGCCACGTATTGATGACCGTTTTGACCATTTGTAAGGAGCCAAATTCTTTCAAAGATCGATCTTCGTTCCGGATATCACCAATCAAGATTAGAATCACGACATTCCAAAGACGGCTTTAACTCAAAGACAAGCATTATGAATTCCTAGTCATGTCCTTTTGATCGACTAATGCTCCCGCCGCCTTTCATGGATATGATGAACCGAGTATTCAAGGAATATTTAGATCACTTTGTGGTCGCCTTTATTGATGACATCCTTATTTATTCCAAAAGCCGTGAAGATCATGAGCAACACTTGAGGTCGACACTCCAAAAGCTTCGTGAATATAAGCTTTATGCCAAGTTGAAGAAATGCGAAGTTCGCTTGAAGAAGTAGCATTCCTTGGGCACGTGGTATCAAGTCATGGAATATCCGTTGACCCAAAGAAAGATCAAGCTTATTCAAAGCCGGGAACAACCTAAATCAAATGACCAAGTTCGTAGCTTTCTTGGTTTAAATGGGTTATTATCTGAGATTCGTGGAAGGATTTTTTCGAATCGCTACTCCATCGACTCAAATTGACTCAAAAGATACAAAGTTCTATTGAGCGAAGAATATGAGAAGAGTTTTCAAGAACTCAAGAGGAGACTTATTTCAAAGACTGCTCGACAATACCATCCGCTCTTGAGAGATTTGTCATCTACAAAGTGATGCTTCAGCAAAGGGTTGGGATGTGTTCTCATGCAACATGGAAAAGTTATAGTTTATGCCTCGCGACAACTCAAAGAATATGAAAGGAATTATCCTACTCATGATCTAGAGTCAAGCATATTGTCTTTTGCACTTAAAATTTGGAGGCATTACTTGTATGGGGAGAAAGTGGAGATCTTTACGGATCATAAAAGCCTCAAATATTTCTTCACTCAAAAGGAACTCAACATGCGACAACGACGTTGGCTTGAAATCGCTGAAAGATTATGATCATACCATCCAATACCATCCTCGAAAAGCGAACGTGGTAATCGACGATCGAGTAGTAAGATCATATGCAAGACGAGTGCGTTATTGTCAACGCAAAGGCCCATTTTGTGTGACTTGCAAAAGATGGAGATAGAGTTAAAGACTCTGTGGACGCATGTGATGATAAGCGAGTATACGAGTAGAACCGACTTTTAATCGATAAAGTTAAAGTCGCCAAGCTACTGCACGAGAGGCGATGCGTATGAGGAAGAAAGTGCAAGAAGGTGCTACGCCAAGCAAGAATCGATGAAGAAGGAATACTTTGAGTCAACCTGCACTTTGTGTTCCTAACGACCTCGATTTAAAGTATAATATCATGATGGAGGCGCACAACAACACACCATTTGTAATCCATCTCGGGAGTACCAAATGTATCATGATATTCGCCATACATTTTGGTGGAGCAATACGAAGAGAGAGATAACACTGTTTATCTCAAGGTGTCTAACTTGTCAACGAAGTTAAAAGCGAGCATCAAGTACCAAAATGTCCATTCAGAACCACTTGAAATTCCGTAATGGAAGTGGGAGCACATTACCATGGATTTCAAGTTACGGCCTTCCTAAGGTTTCTCAAGGCATTGATGCGATTTGGGTCATTGTTGATAGATTGACCAAGTCCGCTTCATTTCTTACCGATACAAGAAACTTATACACTTGAACGCCTTGCTCAGATATGTATAAAAACATTGTAAGATCGCATGGTATGCCAGATCCATAGTTTCCGATCGAGACCCAAGATTCACTTCACGATTTTGGGTTAGTTTGCAGAAAAAGCTATGGGCACACACTTACGATTTAGTTTCTAAGATATCATCCTCGAGACGGATTTGGACAGACGGAGAGGACTATTCAAACTCTCAAGATCTATTAAGACTTGTGTCCTTGATTTCAAGGGAGTTGGGACAAGTTTTACCATGGTGGAGTTTTCCTACAACAATAGTTATCAAGCAAGTATCGCATGGCTCCATTCAAGCGCCAGATGGAAGAAAGTGTCGTTCTCAAAGATGGGCCGGGATGAGGTGGGTGAAGCAACGTTGTTGGGACCAGAGTTGGTACGTATGACTACTAAAAGATTCAAACGATCCGACAACGATAAAAATCTCACAAAATCGATAAAAGAGTTATGTTAATCTTCATCGAAAGGACGTGGAATTCGATATAGGAGATCATGTGTTGTTAAGAGTTGCTCCATGGAAAGGAGTTACAAGATTTGGAAAGAGAGGAAAACTTAATCCTCGATTCATCTGGTCCAATTTTAATCCTCGATCGAGTAGGAATCGTGGCCTATAGACTCATTTTTACCGCCAAATATGTCTCGTGTTCATAACGCTTTTCACATATCCATGTTACGTAAATATGTAAAAGACCCAACCATATTATCGAAGTTAGAACCTGATTTAAATAGCGGAAGATTTGACGTATGAAGAGGTTCCTGCTCAAATTTTGATAAGAAGGAACATATTCTACGCCCAAGGTTATACCTCAAGTCAAAGTTTTCATGGAGGAACCACGATGTCGAGGAAATGACATGGGAGTTAGAATCAAATGAAATCAAGGTATCCTTACCTCTTCGACATACCAGTGTACGCATCTTAATTTCGAGGGCTTAAATTTCATAAGAAGGGAGGTCAGAAGACCCCAAACTTTTATAAATAAAGATGAATTTTCTATAAATATTATTTTTGAATATTATGGAATAAAATTTGATATAATGTTATAGTTCAGGTAATATTTATAAATTTTGTAATGTAAACAAGTTGTTATAAAATATTTGTTTGGCTCTGGGAATATTCTTTTTGTTTGGGAATATTCGCATGACGACTACCAATCATTGGTGGACCCCTAATTAACTAAGTATTGTCGTAGTTAGAAAAACCACAAAATTATCTTTCTATAAAAATAACTACGGAGGTGTTACCGTTAAAACCGTTGAACTACCCGGTGGTAAAAGTACAAGAATACGCGTGGTTGATAAGAAGACACCAGATTGATTATTAATGCTTACGTGAGAAGTCACTTAGCTATACTCAATTATTCGCTACAAAGAATTGTTGATCATATCTCTTATATTATCGATTCAATTATTGTCACAAGATCATCGTGATAATATGTTATATTATTAATCGAGACGATAAGTTATAAATGATTAATAATTGTTGAAAGATTAAAATGTGTTGATTAAAAATAAAATAATTTGTGGTAATATTTATTCAATCCTCGATGTATATAAAGAGTCCATTATGAGACGTTTGGGGTAAGTTTGATTATTTTATGGGGGCCCATATGTCATCATCTAAGAGTCTCTCGTCAATAGTATTTACCTTAGAATTAATATCAATAAATAATTACCTTCATCAATAGTAATTACCTTCGTCGATATAAGTAATTACCTTCGTCAATAGTATTTACCTTCATCAATAGTAATTACTTCTTCAATTCATTATCAAGTATTTACCTTCGTCAATAGTAATTACCCTTCGCAAATAGTAGTTGTTCCTTCAATATTACCAAGAGTTAACCGCTTCTTCTGTTCCAAAGGTTAATTACCCTTCAAGAAATAGTAGTTGTCTCTTCAATATTACCAAGAGTCATTTTGACCCTTCGTTAACACTCAAGAGCCACCCTCGCTTTTTCTATAAATAGAAAGCTCATTCCTTCATTATTTCTTACTTAATTCATCAAACTCAGAGAGATAAACTATAGAGAAAGAAGAAAAGTATCTCGCTACATCACTTTTCCAATATTTCGCCTCTTCTAGGGTAGAATATTATTTGTTGACTCAGTAGAAGGGTGTTATTCTTTCTTATTCATGAAGAGAACTGTTGTTATTCCATCGCTTATTATTCTATTGGAATAACTCAGATAATGTGGTTTACCCTATACTTGGTGACATTCTTCTATTATTCTATTGGAACATCCGTCTCTCATGTGTTTTACACCTGACCGGTAAAATCTTTTATTATTATTCTCGCTGGAACATCCCGTCTGTGTGTTTTACACCTGACCGGTTCCGCTTTTTATTATTATTCGCTGAACATCCGTCTCGGTGGTGTTTTACACCGGACCGGTTCCATTTTTATTATTATTCTCGTTGAACATCCTCGTCTGCATGCGCTTTTACGCCGACCGGTTCCGTTATTTATTATTCGTTGAATAACTCGCCTGCAAGGCTTCTATCGCATGCATGGTGATTTCTTTTGTTATTCCATTCTTTATTATACCAAATTGGTTAAAACTTTGACTTATACTCCATGAAATTAGTAGAATATCCTCGATATTTGCGTTTCATCCAAAGATCTTTCATGGAAATATTCTTCCGATCATTCTTGAATTTTACTCTACAAAAAACAAGAGATCATGTCGACAATTTGGACGTTAATAATTCCCGGATAAAATAATTCTTGAACTTGTTTTATCAATTCTTATATCATTGTCATCATCCTCATGTTTATATTATGTTGAAAGTCATCATTTGTATTCAGAAGGCATAGATGGACTTGGTATGATTATGACGAGAGACTATTCGGTGTAATCATGACCGTAATGTTATAAATGATGTGATAAAAATCCTCAAAGGGTCAGTAGTGCATCGATGGACGATTGTTGGCATGATCATGATTATTAATGAATACACAACTATTCTCGCCCGTAGAAGTGCATGAATAATTGTGGTCGTGATACTAAAGAATATCCTCGCCGTAGTGAAGGGGTGATTCGATGATGTGGAATATTTATTAAAGTTTCGAGTCTCATTTATAACAATGATGAAAAACCTTTAAATCATAAAAGATAGTAGATTTTATTTTCTACTGACTCTTTTAATGGATTGTTGGTTCCACCAGTAGTTAAACTTGATATTCATTATATTTTATCGCTTAACATCGTCAGAGGCTAATGATAATTTATTCGCATTATTTTAGTCATAATATTTCATCGAGCTAGTTGAGCTCACCCTTTCTTTCATTGTTTCTTCTGTGAAATGAGAATATAAATTTGGAGTCGTCGAGGGAGCGGAGTAATAGTCCGGAGGATAGCATTAGTAGTCCTCACTATTCTACATTAAAAAAGTGTGATAATAATTGTAATGAGGACTCCTTTTGAGTTTGTATAATATCTAGTAGACAATATTTGTATTCAAACTCACGATTACCTACGTCAGATTGTACAATTACATGCAGTTATATTAGTAAGTCAGATTTAAATTACGTACTACGTATCTGACTACCCAAGATGGGTGATGTATACCTAATTTTGGGGGCGTCACAAATGGTTACTTGTTAACTACATTGGTTATATTAATGTTTACTTGTTAACTACATTGGTTACAACAATTATTTTTTAACTGTCCACAAACCCTCTATACTGGTTGTTTTCACTATAACAATTAAATGGATGATGTTTTTATCTTTGGTTACTAACTAAACATGTGTTGATTCTTTACTCACATTGGATTTTGTTACTGTATAATGTTGTTATGATCACTGTGCAATATTTGATTAATTTATATTGGTTTGTTTTATTATGATGGAAACTAATTGGCTACATTGGTTACCTTTATACAACTATTATAATTTAATTGCTAAACAAATAACATTAAACCGATTGTTTATTGTAAAATGAATGTACTAATGTGTTTCATTATCCGTTACTAACATTATATAATTTTATTCTTGGTTAACATTGATTGGTTACTTTACAAGACTTATTACTTTTTCGGACAATGGAGATGATTCTGTTGTGCTTTATTTCAGCGGTACATGGACCGATAAGTAACCAATACACCAACTTTAAAGTTACTTAAGATACTAGTTCCATCAACTTGTTCGATCGGAGAAATGCAAAACATAATATGCATCAGATTACAGATGAGACACAAACAAAATAACATTGTCGATCAAATTTCACATTAGAATCAACATTCCACCGATCGTCATATATCGATGAAGCAACCTTGAGATTCTTTATTGAAGTCGAGAGAAAATCGATGAACAAGGAAAATTCCCACCGATTATAGATATTGAAAAAAGAAGCTACCTTAGACAACAATCTTGCATAACTTGACAAATATAGAATAATCATTGTTCACGCGTAACGCCAATCGATCAACACAAGGGAATTCAAAGACTAGTTCCACTAGCAACACAAGATTGCCAAATTGGAACGCTTGATATCTTCGATCGACTTTGTAATGAAAATTATGGAACAACAATGAGAGTATAACATGACAAATCATACACGTAAGAAACGATATGATGATGTAATAACAGATCCGAATGAACGTGAAGTAAAATTACATCAAACCTACAAAGACAATAAAATCCTATCACAATCAATGAGGTCGCATTCAATCAAGAAAAGCGAGACAACACAAAGTTCAACTAAGCGGTCATAGAGACTTTGTCTTTAGTGTGCGCGAGATGATGAAAATTGCAAATGGAAGATGAGAGCATCAAGTATTCAAAAAACTAGTCTGTTCAAGGTGAGGGAATTCAATGACATTCACACGTGTTCAGCCAACATATTGCTGGGAGACCACAGACAAACAAATAGTGAGTTGGTCAAATGAATGCATAATGCATAAATTAACAAATTTGAAGAAAATATACACACCAACCGATATTGTCGGGGACATGATGACGTAATATAATGTGTCTATCTCTTACCAAAAAGCATGGAGATCAAGGAGAAAGCGTTAGAAAAGGTAAGAGAAAATCCACACGACTACTCATTGATCCCATCATGGTTTACATGTCTTTAGAAAACAAATCCAGTAACAATTTAAAACACATTATTATTTTTCATGATTAGTTGATTACTCAATTCAACCGATTTGGTTGCTATAATGTGCATTGGTTACCTACCTCATATTTATAATTTTAAATGAGTTCTACTCGATTTTTTATATTAATATTTATTCAAAGAAATACATTGGTTTCTTTGAATGCAACCGTTTATTATCGCTTAATGATATCTTCGTTATCAGATAAGCAATATGTTGTTTATCAGATAATGTCAGTCTTTGTTCTTGAAAAACATTATACTATCTAATGTTTGTTTCGTTATCAGAAGACAATATGTTGGTTCTTGTCTAATGCTATTTTAGTTATTGTCTTCTTCAGAATTAGCTCTAATGTGATAATGATATCTTGGTAATCGATAGAAATATGTTGTTTATCGATAATGTTTGTCTTCGTTATCAAAAACATTATACTATCTAATGCTGTATTGGTTACTGTAAGCAAATATGTTGGTTACTGTCTAATGCTATCTTGGTTACTTTGTAACATTATATTGTCTAATGTTTTATTAGTTCTCGACTAATGTCAGTATTAGTTATCGTGTAACAAAGATATTGATTATTGATTCAGGTAACAATATATAGGTTACTGATTGGTTACTGTATAACAATATATTTCTTACTGTTTTGGTTACTGCCTAATGTTTGGATAATTGGTTGCTGACTAATGTTGACTTGGATACTGACATTAAATACATTAGTTACCGCTCACTCTTGTCTTGTTTCTTGATAAAATTATATTGTCAATGTTGTCTTGGTTCTTGTCAAATGTCTTGGTTACTTTGTAGCATTATACTACTTATAATTCTATTGATAATGTTGATGTTTCATAATGAGGTTCCGCCACGACTCTTGAGTTGAAACAAATGCTCGTTTAAATATTTATTCTTTGCCATATCGAGCATCCATTCAAGCATGGCATCATTGCTTTCCAATTATTGTAATCGATGGCACATTCATACAATCAACTTACACGGAGGACACCACTGACAAGAAGCACATAAGATGCAAACCGAAACATTGTTCCGATTGCTTTTTGCGAGTGGTTGACAACGAAAAACGTAATTATCTTGGAGATGGTTTTTCATGAATTTAAGAACCGCTTGTGGAGTAAGGAAGGCCAATACATTATTTCGGATAGATATGAAGCAATAATACAAGGATCTGAATTATGTGTTTCAGATGTCATGCATGCTTCCCGCACATACCATATAATCAAAAAATATAAAAATAGATTCAAAAAGAGAGGAGAAGAACTTAAACAAGCTTACAACGGGGCATGTAGAGCATACAACATTGAACAATTCAACAAACACACGGCATTTGAACTTGATGCGATTGATCCCGAATAAAGGCATATTTGGAGGAAGAGGTCAAGTTGGAAAAGTGCACCAGCTCCATGGGATCGTAGCAGATACTCAACAATGACTTCAAACACCAGAATCTATTAACAACGCAATTAATATGATTAGGGATCTTCCGGTTGCATCAATGATTGAATGCCTACGTTATTCGGTTCAAAGATGGTATTTCACAAACAAACAAGCGATTTCTATCAACATTCACAACACTTTCCACAACAGCTGAAGAAAGATTGCAATCTAATATCATTAAATCAAGGAAACTTAAGGTAACAAATACAAATTATAATTTATTGCATTAATTTTTATATTGTATTTGTTACTGACTAATGCTTTCTTGACATCGCATAATATTACTAATTAATGTTGAATTGTTTAACGACTAATGCCGACTTAGTTACTCGTTAAACTATAATGTTTCTTGACTAATAATCGACTTGTTTCTTCGATTAATGATAACTTGGTTACTATGTAATATTATATTGGTTACTAACCAATACCTAATTGCTTATTGCAAAACATTATAATGGTTACTTGACACTTTGAGTTGGTTACTGTGTATCATCAGATCTTTGGTTACTTATTAATACCGCTTTTTACCGCATAATATTACTAATTAATGTTGAATAGTTTATCGCCTAATGTCGATTTGGTTATCGCTACACTATAATATTTACTAACTAATAATAACTTGTGTAATTGGCTAATGGTAATTTGGTTACTATGAAATATTATATTAGTTGTCAATTAATACTTAATTGCTTAATGCATATCATTACAATGGTTACCTTATCACTCTTTCTTGAGTCAAGTTACTATGTATCATTATATTGGTTACTAAGTGATACTTGTTTGGTTACTCTTAATAATTAAAATGTCTTCTTTGAGTTGGTTATTGATAGTATCATTATATTGGTTACTAATCGATGCTTATTTAGTTACTCAGATAATTATAATGTTCTTCGCTAAGTTGGTTAATGCTTAGTTACTTGTTTTGTAATTATAACATTGAGTTGTTTAATTTAATATGTATTCTTTTTCGAGATAATGAAAATGATTCCGGTTGTACTTTATTCTAACAATGCTTAATTTGTGATGTAGGTTCGAGACATCAAACTTAGTGATTTTTACATTTTATTTATGTCGTCAAACAATATATTGTGGACATCGACCAAAGAACATGCACATGTGGAAAATTTCGAGTACCATGAGATGCCGTGTCGCGTCTGTCACGTCCAATTATGAAAGCAAGTTTAAATTTGAGCTATTATGATTTTTGCTCAAAAAATACTATAAAACAACTTTGGTCGATATATATTCATTTTGATCAATCATGCCGTTAGATGACAAAGAAAAGCGGGATATACCGTAAGAAGTAAGAAATATGGTTCAAAACCACCAAACACAAGAAGACCAAATTGGAAGACCAAAAGTAGGAGGTACAAAACACGGATCCGAAATCAAAATTCAAAACAAATGCAAAGAAAAGCAAGAGAAAGGACACAACAGGAAAACCTGCAATAATCCACCGGTTTTAAGACCAAAAAAACCCTGATATAATGCATTTACATTAAGAGTGTAGATACATGTATATATAATTGTTTACTATCATTAACCATAAACCACATAGATGGTAACATTTTGATTTTGTACAATAACCAACATTTTTATTGATTAAAGCATTTGATTTCTGAATTCATTATGAGTTGCCAATACAATTGGGAACCCACAAAAGTACACTTTTTACTTGACAATTATTCCAAATATAAATTATAAATTATTTGGTTACTAACATAAAGTCAAATGGTTACTCTTATATAACAATTTGGATACCAACCTGAACATCTCAAAAATATATTTAATTTAATATGATAGTTATACAAATGACCATCATATATAAAAATGGAATCTCTTAATTAAAATTAATGTGTTTCCATCATGATGATACACTAAAAAAAACACATACATTTAACAATTCATAACATTCGTGATACAAATTTATAACTATTTTGATACAAACTAAAACAAATATTGTTAACATATATTTATGTTGTGACGCCCCCAAAATAGGTATACATCACCCATTCTGAGTTGTCAATACATGGTACAGAAATAACTACAACTTTATTATTACAACAGTAAAACTGTGAGTTTGAATACAAATATTATCTTCTAGACAATATCTATACTCAAATAAATCCTCATCACATTTATTGATACATTATTTTACAAAAATGGTGAGGACTACTAAACAATTCTCTCTAGAACCTTCATTCCATACCCCGACTCGTACTCGCTATATTCTCGCCTCCTGAGAAGAAAAATGGAACAAAAAGGAAAAGGGTGAGCTCAACTAGCCCAGTAAAGAATATTATGACTACGATAATATACAACAAATTATCGTTAGTCTTCAACAGGTAAAAATCTAATAGAATACAATAGACAACAAATTTTAAATCAATATTCGCAGCGGAAATAATAATTCATTAGAAGAGTTAAGTAGAGAATGCAAACTACTATCTTCTATGTATGAATTTAAAAGTTCATCGTTTATCTTTTATCCCTGTAACATCAATCAATATATATCTGGAATCAAATATTCATCTTTGCACACTGAGCCAAAGATATTCATCACCGGGTCATGTTCATCTAAACACTGCTCTCATCTTTGCACCTACGGCCAAAGATATTCTTCAGAAATCATTCATCTTTGCACTATGTGCCAAAGATATTCCATAATATCATCATTTAAGACCGAAGATGATGAAAAATATTTTTAAAGAAAAGAATCCAAAGTGAAACAAAACGACAAGGATTAAGGATTAAGAATTCAGACTTTTGTTTTATCCACGCCCAAAAATACCTCAAAAATAATCATAGTGGTGTAAAATTCAAGAATGATCAAAACATGGATACAATCAAAGCTAGTATCCGTAATAGATATTTTGGACGAAAAGAAAATTTTTCATTTTTCGATGAATAGTCTTGCCGTATTCGTGAATAAAGGTCGTAGTATACGTGAATAAAGGCCAGATATCGTGAATAGTAACTCAGACACCAAAAGTTCCAAATTTGATAAAAAACTTCAGATCAATATTTCAACATAATAATATTGAAGAAATAATATCATTACGAAAAAAATAATATCCCTTACCTCGAAAGATTAAGACTTTAGTTGGAATACCGTATAAGTCTTTCAAGGAACTTGACCGCGTCTAACAATACTCAAAGTATACTCAAAATACTCACAAGAATACGCTCGATAATATAGAGAGAGAAAACTTCAGTTTCGGTGTGATTTTCAATTCTAACCTAAGCCCTATTTATAGAAATCGCTTAGAACACCAAAGCGTAAAATTTAATATAATAATAATATATTATATATATATTCCTACCAACCAAGACTCTTGAAATCAGCATGTTTACAACACACATGGGGCCAAACAAAACAATAAAAACGTTTTGTTGATATAAATAATTAAAACTTCCAAAAATCAATTATTTTGAGCTTTGAACTTCAATAATTCATAATAAATAGCTCTTTTATCAGAAAAATTCAAATCTCGAGAGTATTTATAGGAAATCCAATTCTCTACAACTTTGCAGAAGGAAGTTTTTCCAAATTCCAAATGTAAATTGACCGAAATCCACAAACGGAAGATTTTATGTTATAATCAAATTTCGGTCAATAAATGGGGTCCACCGACATGTTTAACATGTTTTAAATATTTATTGCAACAAAAATACTCTTCCTCCTCAGATACTCATATATCCCACATTCGTTGTAAAAATATCAAGTTAATATATTTAAATGAATTATTTTATCAAAAAATATAAAATATTAATTTTCAACAATTGTCACATTAAAAATTTTCTCCATCTATATCCACATAAAATCAATATTTTCTCATCATATAAATCAATAATTAATTATTCACAAATAATATTACAGAATCACAAAGATCGCAACCGTGTAGCTCCTCAGGAAAGAGGGGCTTTCCAATAAGAATTTCTCCTACTTGGTAGCAAGCAATTAGGTGACCAAACCTATCCTGTAGGCAGTAACTTTCTAGACATTGCCAATAATGTTATCTAACAATTTTATTAGAGATAATATGAATTATTGCTTCGATAATAAAAAAAATACCGTGTAATGACAATTATTGAAACAACAAATTGTGGACGCCCCCAAAATAGGTATACATCACTCATTACGAAGTTGTCAATACATGGTACGTAAACAACTACAACTTTATTATTACAACAAGAAAGCGTGAGTTTGAATACAAATATTATCTTCTAGACAATATCTATACTCAAATAAATCCTCATCACATTTATTGATACATTATTTTACAAAATGGTGAGGACTACTAAACAATCCTTTCTAACACCTTCATTCCATACCCCGACTGCATTCTCGCTTATATTCTCGCATCCCGAGAAGAATGGAACAAAAAGGAAAAGGGTGAGCTCAACTAGCTCATAAAGAATATTATGACTAAGATAATATACAACAAATTATCGTTAGTCTTCAACAGGAAAAATTTAATAGAATACAATAGTACAACAAGTTTCGAGATCAATATTCGCATGATTAAATAATAATTCATAGAAAGAGTTACGTAGAGAATGAAATCTACTATAATCTATGAATTTAATAAATTCCATCATCAATATTTTATCCCTGTAACATCAATCAATATACATCCGGAATCAAATATTCATCTTTGCACTACGAGCCAAAGATATTCATCAATCAATCATGTTCATCTCAACACTGCTCATCTTTGCACTACTGTGCCAAAGATATTCTTCAGAAATCATTCATCTTTGCACTACCAAAGCCAAAGATATTCAATAATATCATCATTTAAGACCGAGAATGATGAAAAATATTTTTAAAGAAAGCGAATCCGGTGAAACATAATGACAAGGATTAAGGATTAAGGATTCGTACTTGGTTTTATCCACGCCCAAAAATACCTCAAAAATAATCATAGTGGTGTAAAATTCAAGAATGATCAAAACATGGATACAATCGAGTTAGTATCCGAATAGATGTTTTAGACGAAAAGAAGACATTTTATTTTTCTATTGAATAAGTACCGATATATCGTGAATAGTCAGAGTATCGTGAATAAGGCCAGTATCACGTGAATAAGAATCTCGACACCAAAAGATAGAAATTCCACAAAAACATCTTCACGCTTCATGAATAGTACTCGTGAATGTAACTCGTGAATAATAGTAACTCATGAATAGTAACTTCGTGAATAGTAACTCATGAATAGTAACCCAGAGCATGAAAAAGTTCCAAATTTGATAAAAACTTCAGATCAATATTTCAAAGATAATGATATTGAAGAAATAATATCATTCGAAAAAAATAATATCCCTTACCTCAAAGAATCGAAGATTTCTAAGGAAAGGTAGGAAGTGATCTTTGAATGAAACTCAGACCAAACAAAGAACTCTCAAAGTATCTAAATACTCACAAAATACGCTCAATAATATAGAGAAAAGAGAAAACTTTGTTTCGGTGTGATTTTCAATTCTAACTTAGCCCTCTATTTATAGGAAAATGTTAGCCACCAAAGCGGACTTGACTGCCTTTACACGATGGCTTTTTTTACCGCTACTATTGCCACCCACCACACTTGAAATAAAATTCAGCACATTTTTTCACCAACCACAAGTGGGGCCCACTCAATTCTAGAATTTTCCACCAAAATCAATTATAAACCTAATTTCAGAATCCGACACCTCTTAAAATTCACAACAAATCATTCGTGCATTTTTAACGGTTCAAAATTTGTGGACATATACTCAACTTATGTATGTATAACATACCCAAAAATTACCACAATCCAACGGTCGGATTATAACCCCCGCAATATATCTCAAAACCCCTGATTTGATTTTTAATACCTCCAATCCGATAAAATACTGATAAAACACCTCAACATTAATTTCTTCATTTATAACCACATAAATAAATCCATCATTTATATCCACATAAAATAAATATTTCTTTATCATATGAATCAATAATTAATTATTCACAAATAATATTACGAGAATCACAATTATGACAACCAGTAGCTCCTCAGGAAGAGAGGGCTTTCCGATAAGGATTTCTCACTCATGGCGTAGCGCAATTAGGTGACCAAACCTCTCCTCGACATAACTTTCTAGACATTGCCAATAATGCTATCTAATAATATTATTCAAATAATATGAATTATTGATCCGATAATGGAGATAATGCAGATGACAATTATTGACAATTATTGAACAACAATAATATAAAATATCAACGCTTCGTGAAAATTAATTATTCGAATCAATAAAATAAAATATTGAGCAAGAATTCATCGTGAAAATTATTGAAGTAGTGCCTTCTTTACGTAAGGATCAATAATTCAACAACTTATATTCGTTTTCTTTCATCCATCGGTAATACACACTGGCATTTAATGGCAACCACGACCAGCGTATTCTTGTATTTTAACCACCGGGTATTCCAAATATCTTAATTGTAATAACTACGCCTGTTATTTTTAACCAACTTATATTTGTCGTTTTTTCTTCATCCAATCGCTTTCAGTTATGGGGCCCACACATGGTCATTACTGCCGTGCATTTAATATTAATAAAGATTACAGAAACGATTTAATATTCCACGACCAAACGAATATTCATCCAATCGACAACAATGAATATTTAATAACCACTGCTTATTTTGAAATATTTGCGTATTTAACCCTTAACTATCCACATTAATCAAATCAACCCTTACTATTTCAAAATAATAAATAAAGGAAATTCCTTTTTTTTATTTAAAAAATTAGGGTCTTACAACCTCCCTCCTTATGAAATTTCGTCCTCGAAATTGACGACGCACGTAACCTGTGTTTTGAAAAGGTGAGGATACCTCGCTTTCATTTCCGTTTCAATTCCTGGGTCATTTCCTTTATAGCATGATTCCTCCACAAAAACTTTAACTTGTGGTATGACCTTTCTGCAGCGTGGGACATGCTCCTTCCTATCCAAGATCTTGACAGTACCTCCTCATACGTTAAGTCTTCTATTCCTCCACAAAATTTATCTCGTCTGGTTCTAACTCCTTCAATAACGTGGTTCGGGTCTTTCACATATTCTGATATGATATGTGAAACACATTATGAAATACGAGACATACTCGGAGGTAACGCAAGTCTATAAGCTACATTTCCTATTCGGTCAAGAATTTGAAATGGACCAATAAATCGTGGATTGAGCTTTCCTCTCTTCCCAAATCTTGTAACTCCCTTCCATGGAGCAACTCGCAACAATACATGATCCCTACATTAAATTCCACGTCCTTTCGATGAAGATCCGCATAACTCTTTTGTCGATCTTGTGCCGCTTTTGTATCACGTTGTCGAATCATTTGGATCTTTTCGGTAGTCATACGTATTAACTCGGGTCCCAACAATGTTGCTTCACCCACCTCATCCCAACATATTGGAGAAGCGACATTTTCGTCCATATAATGCTTCAAATGGAGCCACACCTATACTTGCTCGATAAGCTGTTGTTGTAGGAGAATTCCACCAATGGTAAATACTTATCCCAACCGCCCTTGAAGTCTCAGGGACACGAGTCTTAATAAATCTTCAAGAGTTTGAATAGTCCTCTCGATTGTCCGTCTGTTTGGGGGGATGGTATGCGAACTAAATCGCAAACTGTGCCCATAGCTTTTTTGCAAGTTAATCCAAAATCTTGAAGTGAATCTTGGGTCACGATCCGAAACTATGGATACAGCATGCCATGCAACCTCACGATCTCATTTACATACATACTAGCAAGACGTTCAAGGAATAAGTCTCCGTGATCGGCAAGAAATGAGCGAGACTTGGTTAATCTATCAACAATAACCCAAATAAGCATTGATGCCTTGAGAAACCGTAGGAAGACCCCAGAATTGAAATCCATGGTAATGTGTTCCCACTTCCATTCAGGAATCTCAAGTGGTTGCAACGGACCCTTAGGTACTAGATGCTCCGCCTTTTACACGTTGGCAAGTTAAACACATCGAGATAAACTTTGCAATCTCTCTCTTCATATTATTCCACCAAAATGTATGTGAAGATCACGATACATTTTAGTACTTCCAGGATGGATTGCAAATGGTGTATTGTGTGCCTCCATCATAATCTTGTACTTCAAATCGAGTCGTTAGAACACAAAGTCTAGAGTGGACTCAAGTATTCCTTCTTCATCAATTCTCGCTTAGGAATAGCTCCTTCTTGTACTTTCTTCTTCATACGCATCACTCAAGATTCGGTTGGCAAGCAACCTTAACTTTTTCTATTAAAGTTGGCTCTTATGTGTATACTTGACATCATCGCACTTTTCGTTCCGCATATGATCTTCTACTCAATGCGTCGCCTACCACGTTAAACTTTTACGGGATGGTATTGAATAGTGTGGTCGTAGTCTTTCAATAGCTCGAGCCAACGTCACGCCAGCATGTTGAGTTCTTTTTGAGTGAAGAAATATTTAAGGCTTTTTATGATCCGAATATATCTCCACTTTCTCCCCATATAGATAAGTGCCTCCATATCTTTAACATGAAACGCACGCCGCTAACTCTAGATCATGAGTAGGATAATTCCTCTCATACTCTTTTAAGTCGTCATGAGGCATAGGCTATGACTTTCCCACGTTGCATGAGAACACATCCTAACCCTTTGCTCGAAGCATCATTTGTAGATAACAAATCCATCCGAACGGATGGTATTGTTAGAACAGTCTTAGAAATAAGTCTCCTCTTAAGCTCTTGGAAACTTTTCTCGATTCTTCTCTCAAAGCAATTTCGTATCCTTCCGAAGTTAGTTGAGTTAATGGAGTAGCGATTCGAGAAAACCCTTCCACGAATCTCCGATAATAACCCGCCTAAGCCCAAAAGCTACGTACTTGACCACCGACTTTGGTTCTAACTTTGTATTGCTTCAATCTTCACGGATCAATAGATACTCCATGTTTTGACACTGACGTGCCCAAGAAATGCTACTTCCTCGCCGTAACTCGCATTTCTTCAATTTGGCATATAGTTGGTTTTCACGAAGCCTTTGGAGTACCGACTTCAAATGGTGCTCATGATCTTCACGACTTTTGGAATATATAAGGATGTCATCAATAAAGACAACAACAAACCGATCCAAATATTCCTTGAATACTCGGTTCATCATATCCATAAAAAGCGCAGGAGCATTAGTTAGTCCAAAAGACATGACTAAGAATTCATAATGCCCATACCGAGGAGTTCAAGGCGTCTTTGGAATATCCTCGATTCTAATCTTCAAATTGATGATATCCGTAAGCTAAGATCGATTTTGAAAAGAATTGTGCCCCTCAGAATTGGTCAAACAAGTCATCAATACGAGGTAGAGGATACCTATTCTTGATGGTGACATGGTTCAATTCCCGATAATCAATACAAAGTCGCATACTTTCGCGTCTTTCTTCTTTACAAATAAAACAGAGCACCCAAGGAGATGTCTTGGGGACGAATGAAACCCGATGTCCAACAATTCTCGTAGTTGGACCTTTAACTCTCGAAGTTCAATAGAGCCATTCGATATGGGGTTTTAGAAATGGGCTTTATACCAGTTCAAGATCAATAAAGAATTCAACTTCACGTTCGGGGGTAGTAATCGGAAGTTTTTTTCAGAAATACGTCGGAAAGTCAATAACAACAGGAATATTATTCAAATTTGACGTGTCTTTATTCAAATCCATAACATGGGCTAAGAAAGCTTGACATCCGCTTTTTCAATAAACGAATAGCTTTATGATTAGATATGATAGTGATTGATTTTAATGGTTTAGTTGCTTGAATTGCATACAACGGGTTGGTTAGAATATGAAAACTAACAACCTTACGAAAACAATCAATTTTGGCATGATGAGTAGTTAACCAATCAATCCCTAAAATCACATCAAAAGCAAGTATCTTTAAAGAGATAAGGTCAATGGTAAGGTGATGGTGCCAACTTGAATCAAACAAGATTTATAAGCGATGGATGTGATGAAAGTTTCTCTAACGGAGTTTCCACAGATAGGTCAAAGTCTAATTCTCCGGAGTCAAGTTTAAACGTTGAGCACATGCAGGAGAGATAAATGAATGGGTAAGACCCAGATCAAGTAAGGTATAAACTTCGCAAGAATTTATAAATAGCTTACCCGTGATCACCTCGTTTGGGTTCTCGCATTATGACCGATCACAACAAACGCTTCTTCCGGAATCGTTGACTTTGACTTTTTCTCGATGATCTTTTGAGTCAAATCCCCATTGAACTAGTTTTCGCTACTGCATACAATCTCGAAGCGATATGTCATTCCTTTCCACAACTATAGCATACCTTGAACTGTAGGGCGGTTTGACCGATATGTCCCTCTTTTCCGTGATTTGTAGCATATGACCGGTGGTCGTTTCTCCTCCTTTAGAACCGATTCTTTTAAGACCGTCGTCTTCACATAGTCGTTGTTAAATCTCCTCTTTTAAAATCTCCTCCTCGACTCGCTTCTTCTATTTTCATGACCATGATTACCACCGAGAGTGGTTACCATTTTTGTCCGTCTGTTTCTTTCTCCGCGGTTATCATTATTCTATTGATCGCTATCTCAGTACGATCCCGGGTTATGGTCCTCGGTTGAACAGTACTCGTTATCTCGCTTCTAATAATTGAGCCCTCGCTAACAACATCTCGAATAAAGAGAAAGTTTATGAGAAATGAGATATTGGCGTATGCCGGGTTTCAAACCTCTAAGAAACATCCGCATCATACGTTCCTCATTCTCCACCAAATGAGGTGCAAAACCGGATAACTCTGCAAACTTTGCCTCGTCATCGAGACACCGTCGTGTTGTTTTTGTTCTAACTGATGAACTCCACTTCCTTCATACGACGAACACTTTCGTGAAAGTATTTGTCATTAAATAGTCTCAAACGTCTCCCAAGACATGCCGAAAGTGTAATTTGGATGGGTACGCTTCCTGCATCTCCACCGATGAATCTCCTTTCGCCACTTGGAACATAAAGGTGGCGAATGGAACCTTCTGTTCTCCGCGCATCCCAAGACATCGAATATCTTGGTAATTTGTTTGACCCATGTTTCGCCGTATTATCGGATCCGGCTTTCCCTTAAATTCGGTGGTCCCAACTCTTGAAGCGCTTGGGCGTGACAAACCGTGAATTGTTATCATTTCTCTCCCGTATTTTGAACACGAGTCTCCTCGTCGATTTTGCATGAATCGCAAAAAGCTTCTAAACATCCCCTCGTTCATCATCTCGCTTCGGTGGTGTTGTTCACGGGAGGAACATTGCCAACCTGTTACGTTCTCCTCATTGGTAAGTACAGCATCTCCACGGCCTCATTACTCCATTGTTAATATTCTCAATCGACATTCTCAAATCTTGTCATAAAACAAGGGTTAATTAAGGAAATCAATATATCACATAATATCCTTATATCTTGACCAACTAACAAATAAGCTTAGGTAGGACACACTAGCGAAAGGATTTACTCGTCTCTCCCTCCTAGTTCTATTCCCGATCTCCGCCAGAGATCATATCCTAAGCTCGATACCAACTGTGACGCCCCAAAATAGGTATACATCACCCATTCGAGTTGTCAATACACGGTATGTAAACAACTACAACTTTATTATTACAACAAGAAAAGCGTGAGTTTGAATACAAATATTATCTTCAGACAATATCTATACTCAAATAAATCCTCATCACATTTATTGATACATTATTTTACAAAATGGTGAGGACTACTAAACAATCCTTTCTAACACCTTCATTCCATATTCCCGACTCGTACTTCATTATATTCTCGCCTCCCACGAGAAGAATGGAACAAAAAAGGAAAAGGTGAGCTCAACTAGCTCAAAGAAGAATATTATGACTAAGATAATATACAACAAATTATCGTTAGTCTTCAACAGGAAAAATTTAATAGAATACAATAGACAACAAGTTTTAGATCAATATTCGCAATGAAATAATAATTCATAGAAGAGTTACGTAGAGAATGAAATCTACTATAATCTATGAATTTAATTAAGTCCATCATCAATATTTTATCCCCGTAACATCAATCAATATACATCGGAATCAAATATTCATCTTTGCACTATGTGCCAAAGATATTCATCAATCGATCATGTTAAATCTCAACACTGCTCATCTGCACACTAAAGCCAAAGATATTCTTGAAATCATTCATCTTTTGCACTATGTGCCAAAGATATTCAATAATATCATCATTTAAGACCGAGAATGATGAAAAATATTTTTAAAGAAAACGAATCCAAAGTGAAACATAATGACAAGGATTAAGGATTAAGGATTTCGTACTTGGTTTTATCCACGCCCAAAAAAAATACCTCAAAAAATAATCATAGTGGTGTAAAATTCAAGAATGATCAAAACATGGATACAATCAAAGTTAGTATCCGGGATAGATGTTTTGGACGAAAAGAAGACATTTTATTTTTCTATTGAATAAGACCGTATCGTGAATAGTGTCAGTATCGTGAATAAAGGCCGATATCGTGAATAAGAATCTCGACACCAAAAGATAGAAATTCTACAAAAACATCTTCACGCTTCGTGAATAGTACTTTCGTGAATAGTAACTCGTGAATAGTAACTCATGAATAGTAACTCGTGAATAGTAACTCATGAATAGTAACCCGAACATGAAAAAGTTCCAAATTTGATAAAAACTTTGGATCAATATTTCAAAGATAATGATATTGAAGAAATAATATCATTCGAAAAAAATAATATCCCTTACCTCGAAGAATCAAGACTTCGGAAGGAAAGGCTCAAGTGATCTTGAATGAAACTTGTCTTTAATAAAGCAACTCTCAAAGTATCTAAATACTCACAAAATACGCTTCAATAATATAGAGAGAAGAGAAAACTTTGTTTCGGTGTGATTTTCAATTCTAACTTAGCCCTCTATTTATAGGAAAATGTTAGGCCGTAGAAAGCGGACTTGACTCTGCCACCGATGGCTTTACTCGCTACTATTGCCACCCACCACACTTGAAATAAAATTCAGCACATTTTTTTCACCAACCACAAGTGGGGCCCACTCAATTCTAGAATTTTCCACCAAAATCAATTATAAACCTAATTTAGAATCCAACACCTCTTAAAATTCACAACAAATCATTCGTGCATTTTTAACGGTTCAAAATTTGTGGACATATACTCAACTTATGTATGTATAACATACCCAAAAATTACCACAATCCAACGGTCGGGATTATAACCCGCAATATATCTCAAAACCCCGATTTGATTTTTAATACCTCCAATCCGATAAAATATCGATAAAACACCTCAACATTAATTTCTTCATTTATAACCACATAAATAAATCCATCATTTATATCCACATAAAATAAATATTTCTTTATCATATGAATCAATAATTAATTATTCACAAATAATATTACAGAATCACAATTATGACAACCCAGTAGTTCGAGGAAAGGGGCTTTCAGATAAGGATTTCTCTCATCGGCGCGCAATTAGGTGACCAAACCTCTCCTCGACATAACTTTCTAGACATTGCCAATAATGCTATCTAATAATATTATTCAAATAATATGAATTATTGATCCGATAATGGAGATAATGCGGTGACAATTATTGAACAACAATAATATAAAATATCAACGCAAACAATTATTGAATCAATAAAATAAAATATTGAATATAGAATTCATTGTGAAAATTATTGAGTAGTGCCTTTTACGTAAGGATCAATAATTCAACAATATCATGCAATACTGCAAGTGCCATCGCATGCAACCACGCGACATCGTATTTTAACCGCAAGGGTATTCCAACGGTCTTAATGCAGTAATAACTACGCCGTTATTTTTAACCAACTTATATTTGTCGTTTTCTTCATCCAATCGCTTTCAGTTATGGGGCCCACATGGATGCTGTGGTCGATACGAATATTCCGAAAAGATCTGAATATTCCACGACCAAACGAATATTCCCAAACAACAATGAATATTTAATAACCACTTGCTTATTTTGAAATATTTGCGTATTTAACCCTTAACTATCCACATTAATCAAATCAACCCTTACTATTTCAAAATAATAAACAAAAGAAATTCCTTTTTATTTAAAAAAAATTCGGGGTCTTACAACAGAATATAAAATATCAACGCAAGAATTATTAAATCAATAAAATATCGAACAAGTAATTATCGTAACCATTATCGAGTAGTGCTTCTTACATAAGAATCAATAATTGGTGCAATACCGGTAATATCTTCTTGTGTTTTAACCCATTTGAGTATTTTAATAAATATTGGCATGTAACAATTACGCCGTTATTTTTAAACCACTTATATTTGTCGTTTTCTTCATCCAATCGCTTTCACATGGGGCCCATACATGGTCATCGCTTGGCAGTGCATTTAATATTCACGACAAAGATTTAATATTCCACGACCAAACGAATATTCCCCAAACAACAATGAATATTTTATAACCACTTACTTATTTTGAAATATTTGCGTATTTTACCCCTAACTATCCACATTAATCAAATCAACCCTTACTATTTCAAAATAATAAAATAGAAAATTAAATTTCATTAATAATAAGTTGGGGTCTTACAACCTCCCTCCTTATAAAATTTCGTCCTCGAAATCGACGTCTGAACCTAGTGTTTGAAAAGGTGAGGATACTTCGCTTTCATTTCCGTTTCCAATTCCCTGTGTCATTTCTCTATAGCATGATTCTCCACAAAATTTAACTTGTGGTATGACCTTTCTTGGCGTGGGGACATGCTTCCTTCCTATCCAGGATCTTGGACAGTACCTCCTCATACGTTAAATCTTTGGCTATCTCGTCTGGGTTCTAACTCTATAACGTGGTTCGGGTCTTTCACATATTTACTGAAGCACAGATATGTGAAACACATTATGAACACGAGACATACTTGAGGTAACGCAAGTCTATAGGCTACATTTCCTATTCGGTCAAGAATTTGAAATGGACCAATAAATCGTGGATTGAGCTTTCCTCTCTTCCCAAATCTTGTAACTCCCTTCCATGGAGCAACTCGCAACAATACATGATCCCCTATACTAAATTCCACGTCCTTTCGATGAAGATCCGCATATAACTCTTTTGTCGATCTTGTGCTTGGTTTGTATACGTTGTCGAATCATTTGGATCTTTTTCAGTAGTCATATACGCATTTCAACTCGGGTCCCAACAAAGTGTTGCTTCACCCATCTCGCCCCAACATATCGGGAAGCGACACTTTCGTCCATAAAATGCTTCAAATGGAGCCACACCTATACTTGCCTAATAACTGTTGTTGTAGGAGAATTCCACCAATGGTAAATACTTATCCCAACCGCCTTGAAGTTCAGGACACGTAGTCTTAATAGATCTTCAAGAGTTTGAATAGTCCTCTACGATTGTCCGTCTGCTTGAGGATGGTATGCCGAACTAAATTGCAAATCTGTGCCCATAGCTTTTTGCAAGTTAATCCAAAATCTTGAAGTGAATCTTGGGTCACGATCCGAAACTATGGATCTGAGCATGCCATGCAACCTCATAATCTCATTCACATACAAACTAGCAAGACGCTTGAGGAATAAGTCTCCGTGATCGGCAAGAAATGAGCGAGACTTGGTTAATCTATCAACAATAACCCAAATAGCATTGATGCCTTGAGAAACCGTAGGAAGACCGTGAATTCTAAATCCATGGTAATGTGTTCCCACTTCCATTTCGAATCTCAAGTGGTTGCAACGGACCCTTAGGTACTAGATGCTCCGCTTTACACGTTAGCAAGTTAAACACATCGAGATAAACTTTGCAATCTCTCTCTTCATATTGTTCCACCAAAATGTATGCCGAAGATCACGATACATTTTAGTACTTCCAGGATGGATTGCAAATGGCGTATTGTTGTGCCTCCATCATAATCTTGTACTTCAAATCGAGTTGTTAGGAACACAAAGTTCAGAGTGGACTCAAGTATTCCTTCTTCATCAATTCTCGCTCCTAATAGCTCCTTTGTACTTTCTTCTTCATACGCATCGCCTCCTGCTCTGATTGGGTGGAAAGCAACCTTAACTTTTTCTATTAAAGTTGACTCTGTCGTATACTTGACATCATCGCACTCATTCCGCGATATGATCTTCTACTCAACGCGTCACTACCACGTTCGCTTTTACCGGGATGGTATTGAATAGTGTTGTCGTAGTCTTTCAATAGCTCGAGCCAACGTCATTGTCGTATGTCGAGTTCTTTTTGAGTGAAGAAATATTTAAGGCTTTTATGGTCCGAATATATCTCCACTTTCTCCCCATATAGATAGTGCCTCCATATCTTTTAGCGAAAACATCGGCCGCTAACTCTAGATCATGAGTAGGATAATTCCTCTCATACTCTTTAAGTTGTCGCGAGGCATAGGCTATGACTTTCCCACGTTGCATGAGAACACATCCTAACCCTTTGCACAAGCATCGTCAGAGATAACAAATCCATCCAGAACCGGATGGTATTGTTTAAAAGTCTTAGAAATAAGTCTCTCTTAAGCTCTTGGAAACTCTTCTCGCATTCTTCTCTCCAAACGAATTTTGTATCCTTAGAGTTAGGTGAGTTAATGGAGTAGCGATTCGAGAAAACCCTTCCACTTAATCTCCGATAATAACCGGCTAAGCCCAAAAGCTACGCATTTCTTGGTCCAACGAGCTTGGTTTGCTCCCAACTTTGTATTGCTTCAATCTTGGCCGGATCAACAGATACTCCATGTTTGACACACGCGCCCAAGAAATGCTACTTCCTTAAGCCGTAACTCGCATTTCTTCAATTTGGCATATAGTTTGTTTTCACGAAGCCTTTGGAGTACAAACTTCAAATGGTGCTCATGATCTTCACGACTTTTGGAATATATGAGGATGTCATCAATAAAGACAACAACAACCGATCCAAATATTCCTTAAATACTCGGTTCATCATATCCATAAAGCCATAGGAGCATTAGTCGGTCCAAAGACATGACTAAGAATTCATAATGCCTGTCTGAAGTTCAAGGCGTCTTTGGAATATCCTCGATTCTAATCTTCAAATTGATGATATCCGTAAGCGAAGATCAATTTTTGAAAAGAATTGTGCCCTTACTGTTGGTCAAACAAGTCATCATTATGAGGTAGAGGATACCTATTCTTGATGGTGACATGATTCAATTCCCGATAGTCAATACAAAGTCGCATACTTTCGTCTTTCTTCTTTACGAATAAAAACAGAACACCCCGAGGAGATGTACTAGGACGAATGAAACCGATGTCCAACAATTCTCGTAGTTGGACCTTTAACTCTCGAAGTTCAATAGAGCCATTCGATATGGGGTTTTAGAAATGGGCTTTATGCAGTTCAAGATCAATAAAGAATTCAACTTCACGTTCTGGGGGTAGGCCAAGGAAGTTCTTCTCGGAAATAGGTCGGGAAAGTCAATAACAACAGAATATTATTCAAATTTGACGTGTCTTTATTCAAATCCATAACATGGGCTAAGAAAGCTTGACATCCGCTTTTCAATAAACGAATAGCTTTATGATTAGATATGGCGTTGATTGATTTTAATGGTTTAGTTGCTTGAATTAATACAACGGGTTGGTTAGGAATATGAAAACTAACAACCTTACGAAAATAATCAATTTTGGCATGATGAGTAGTTAACCAATCAATCCCTAAAATCACATCAAAAGCAAGTATCTTTAAAGAGATAAGGTCAACGGGTAAAGGTGATGGTGCCAACTTGAATCAAACAAGATTTATAAGCGATGGATGTGATGAAAGTTTTCTCTAACTGAGTTTCCACGAGATAGGTCAAAGTCTAATTTCTCCGAGTCAAGTTTAAGCGTTGAGCACATGCAGGAGAGATAAATGAATGGGTAAGACCGGTGATCAAGTAAGGTATAAACTTCGCAAGAATTTATAAATAACTTTACCCGTGATCACCTCGTTTGGTTCCTCGCATTTTGACGGTCCACAACAAACGCTTCTTCCGGAATCGTTGACTTTGACTTTTTCGGGACGATCTTTTGAGTCACCGTCCCCATTGAACTAGGTTTCGCTACCATACAATCTCGAGCGATATGTCCTTCCTTTCCACACTATATAGCATACCTTGAACTTGTGTGGGCGGTTTGGACCGATATGTCCTCTTTTCGCATTTGTAGCATATGATGGGTGGTCGTTCTCCTCCTTAGAACCGATTCTTTGCCAAGACTTGCTGTCTTCACATGGTCGTTGTTAAATCTCCTCTTTTTAAAATCTCCTTCCACTCGCTTCTTCTATTTTCATGGCCATGATTACCACCGAAGTGGTTACCATTTTTGTCCGTCTGTTTCTTTCTTCATTTGGTTATCATTATTCTATTGATCGCTATCTCAGTACGATCCTGGTTATGGTCCCTCGGTTGAACATACTCGTTATCTCATTTCTAACAATTGAGCCCCTGCTAACAACATCGAATAGAGAGAAAATTTACGAAATGAGATATTGTCGTGTCTGGGTTTCAAACCTCTCGTAAACATCCGCGTCATCGTTCCTCATTCTCCACCAAATGAGGTCAAAACTAGATAACTCGCAAACTTTGCCTCGTCTTTGAGACACCGTCATGTTGTTTTGTTCTAATCGATGAACTCCACTTCCTTAATACGACGAACACTTTCGGGAAAGTATTTGTCATTAAATAGTTTCAAACGCTCTCCAAGACATCTTGAGTGCGAAATTTGGATGGGGTACGCTTACGCTGACTCCCACCAAGTGATCCGCTTCGCCACGGAACATAAAGGTGGCAAATGGAACCTTCGTTTCCTCCGTGCATCCCAAGACATCGAATATCTTGGTAATTTGCTTGACCCATGTTTCCGCCATGATCGGATCTCGCTTTCCTTAAATTCGTGGTCCCAACTCTTTGAATCGCTTGGTTGTGACAAACCGTGAATTGCTATCATTTCTCCTCGTATTTTGAACACGAGTCTCTTCATTGCGATTTTGCATGAATATGAAAAAGCTTCTAAACATCCCTCGTTCATCATCGCTTTCGATTGGTGTTGTTCATGGGAGGAACATTGCCAACTGTTGCACGTTCTCCTCGTTGGTGAGTACAGCGTCTCTACGCCTCATTTCCATTGTTAATATTCTCACGACATTCTCAAATCATCGCCATAAAACAAGGGTTAATTAAGGAAATCAATATATCATATAATATCCTTATATCTTGACAACTAACAAATAAGCTTAGGTAGGACACACTTAGTGAAGAATTTACTCGTCTCTCCCTCCTAGTTCTATTCCCGATCTCCGCCATGGAGATCATATCCCTAAGCTCGATACCAGTTGTGACGCCCCCAAAATAGGTATACATCACCCATTCTAAGTTGTCAATACATGGTATAGAAACAACTACAACTTTATTATTACAACAAGAAAGCTGTGAGTTTGAATACAAATATTATCTTCAGACTACTAAACAATTCTCTCTAGAACCTTCATTCCATACCCCGACTGCATTTCGCTTATATTCTCGCCTCCCGAGAAGAAAAATGGAACAAAAAGGAAAAGGGTGAGCTCAACTAGCCCATAAAAGAATATTATGACTAAGATAATATACAACAAATTATCTTTAGTCTTCACGAGGAAAAATCTAATAGAATACTGATAGACAACAAATTTTAAATCAATATTCGCAATGAAATAATAATTCATTAGAAGAGTTAAGTAGAGAATGCAAACTACTATCTTCTATGTATGAATTTAAAAGTTCATCGTTTATCTTTTATCCCCGTAACATCAATCAATATATATCCGGAATCAAATATTCATCTTTGCACTAAAGCCAAAGATATTCATCGATTGGTCATGTTCATCTAAACACTGTTCATCTTTGCACTACGGCCAAAGATATTCTTCAGAAATCATTCATCTTTTGCACTACTGAGCCAAAGATATTCCATAATATCATCATTTAAAGATCAAGATGATGAAAAATATTTTAAAGAAAAGAATGGGGTGAAACAAAATGACAAGGATTAAGGATTAAGAATTCGTGACTTTGTTTTATCCACGTCCAAAAATACCTCAAAAATAATCATAGTGGTGTAAAATTCAAGAATGATCAAAACATGGATACAATCAAAGCTAGTATCCGAATAGATATTTTGAAGACGAAAAGAAAATTTTTATTTTTCGATGAATAAAGTCTTAGTGATTCGTGAATAAAGGTCGTATACGTGAATAGTCAAGTATCGTGAATAAGTAACTCAGACACCAAAAGTTCCAAATTTGATAAAAAACTTCAGATCAATATTTCAACATAATAATATTGAAGAAATAATATCATTCTGAAAAAAATAATATCCACTTACCTCGAAAGATTAAGTACTTAAATTTGGAATAACGGGTATAGTCTTTGAAGGGAACTTCAGACCGCCTAACAATACTCAAAGTATACTCAAAATACTCACAAGAATACGCTCGATATATAGAGAGAGAAAACTTGATTTACGGTGTGATTTTTAATTCTAACCCAAGCACCCTATTTATAGGAAATTGCTAGAACACCAAAGCAGAAAATTTAATATAATAATAATATATTATATATATATTCCTACGCCAACCAAGACTCTGAAATCAGCATATTTTACAACACATGGGGCCAAACCAAAACAATAAAAACGTTTTTGTTGATATAAATAATTAAAACTTCCAAAAATCAATTATTTGAGCTTGAACTTCAATAATTCATAATAAATAGCTCTTTTATCAGAAAAATTCAAATCTCGAGAGTTTTTATAGGAAATCCAATTCTCTACAACTTTGCGGAAGGAAGTTTTCCAAATTCAAATGTAAATTGGCCAAGAAATCCACAAAACGGATGATTTTACAAAATTTATAATCAAATTTCGATCAATAAATGGGGTCCACCGACATGTTTAACATGTTTTAAATATTTATTGCAACAAAAATACTGTTCCTCCTCGTATACTCATATATCCCACATTCGTTGTAAAAATATCACCGTTAATATATTTAAATGAATTATTTTATCGAAAAAGATAAAATATTAATTTTCAACAATTGTCACATTAAAATTTTCTCCATCTATATCCACATAAAATCAATATTTTTCTCATCATATAAATTAATAATTAATTATTCACAAATAATATTACAGAATCACAAGATCGCAACGGTAGATTCTCCAGGAAAGAGTGGGCTTTCCAATAAGAATTTCTCCTCATCTTCTTGGCAGCAGCAATTAGGTGACCAAACCTCTCCTTGATGAACTTTCTAGACATTGCCAATAATGTTATCTAACAATTTTATTCAGATAATATGAATTATTGCTTCGATAATAAAAAAATCTTGTGTAATGACAATTATCAAACAACAATGAATATAAAATATCAACGCAAAGAATTATTAAATCAATAAAATTTGAATAAATTATCGTAACCATTATTGAGTAGTGTCTTCTTTACATAAGAATCAATAATTGGTGCAATCTGGTGTGCTACTCGTGTTTTAACCACAAAGTATTTTAACAAAGATTGACCAGTAACAATTCTGGCAGATTATTTTTAAACCACTTATATTTGTCGTTTTCTTCATCCAATAGCTTCAAGTTATGGGGCCCACACATGCTACAAGGCGTCAGTGCATACGAATATTCCCTGAGCGATCACGAATATTCCCACGACCAAACGAATATTCCCAAACAACAATGAATATTTTATAACCACTTGCTTATTTTGAAATATTTGCGTATTTTACCCCTAACTATCCACATTAATCAAATCAACCCTTACTATTTTAAAATAATAAATAGAGAAAATTAAATTTCATTAATAATAAGTTGGGGTCTTACATATGTTAACCGATATATAATGATTTTATCAAATTTTATTACAATTTGTTTACTTGTATAAACATAATATGGTGACCGTAAGAGTAAACTATTTGATTACTTATTTGTTATAACAATAAACAAAATATAACAAATAGGTAACCAAATATTTAGATAACAATCACCAAAACAAATTTTTTGTTAACTAATGTATACTCTCACCTATACATTTAACAATAATTATATGTCCCGATACATTTAACAACAGATTATATGTCCCGAAACAATATTGTATATCTCATTTATTATCAAAACATTAGTTGGTTACCCTTTTATATATATTTGGTTACCAATTGTACATTTCAATATAATGTAGCAAACATGACCTAAAAGCGAATCAAATACCAACAACACACAAAATTAATTCCAAAACCGATATTATAATAACATATGAAATCCCATCTATATAAGATTCAAGAATCATCCTTAATGAACCATACAAAATTGTTGTGTATATTAAAAAATAAAAATACGTAACACAATTCATAATCGACAACACAACAATATCTCGAACTAATCAAAATCTGGAACAAATCTTCCGGAAATTCTCTCATCAGATCTCATATCCCTCCAATTGTTTGTTCCTTCCATGCATATATAGGTTTGTCATAACTTCTTCCGATATCAAGGCATGAATAGGGGAATGGAATAGAATTTCATCAATCTTCGATGAATGACATGCTCGCAAAACAAATTGTGAACAACCCGCAATCAACTGTACAAATGCACAAAAGATAACAAAAATCAATACTAGAATCAACCTATATATAACACATATCGGTTTATACAAGAATCAAACATTTACAAAGATAAGTAACTAAAACAATTATACGACAAGAATCAAAATAATTAAATATAATAATTCAAAATTGAAAACAATGTAACCCTTACCCATCCACTTGTTGAGAGAACCGACTGCAAATTCTAACTCAATTATGTCATCTTCCTCCTTATCATACGGACACATTTGCTCAAGCTAAAGTCAATGTCACTCCTATCCCTCCAAAATCCAATCTTGCACAATAAAGTGGAAAGAATAAATATATAAGGTTCATAAACATCCATGATTTTTGTTTGCATGAATTTTCTTTTGGGCTGCAGAGAATTATAAACATTTAGACGTCTACGATGCACATCAAACGTTAACAAAAACCAATGGTCCGGTGATGACATATGTATGGGGAACAAAACATAGTCAACATTTTTCCATGGTGTGTTGACATCCATAAACAGTTCATGAATGTACTCAGCAACATCACCCTCCCCAGACAACACACTCTTATCTACATTTTTATTTGTATACTCTTCAAAAAGAGAGGTCATCTTGGCATGGAACCAACAATCCGTAGTCGTTGCCCTTATATGCACAGTATCAGAATGTCTGGCCAATTTACGGAAGTAATATAATGCAACATTGATATGCTGAACAAAAAAAATATATATATTAATAGTGTTGAAAAATAATATTATGTAATCAATGTAACCAACACTGTTAACGCTAGTTACTTAAACATCTAAATAATGTAACCATAACTATAAAAACATAATTTAAAAAAAACATAAAACATGTATGATCTTAACTAACACACACACACATATATATATATATATGATAAGAACTCAAACAATTATATAATAGTAATCAAACAGTTGTAATATAGTAACCAAATAAAGATAATATGATAGTAACAAAAGCAGGTTATATGACAAGAATAAAAGCAGTTATATGATAAGTAACCAACAACTTTTATCGTAGTAACCAAAACATGTTTATATATCAACATATCGGTTTATATGATGGTAAAAACATATATAGAACATACATGATAGTAACCAAATAATTATATAATAGTAAACAAACAGTTGTAACATAGTAACCAAACAAGAATATAATAGTAACAAAACAGTTTATATGATAGTAATAAAATAGTTATATGACAAGTAACTTCAACCACTTATATCATAAGTAACTAAAACATGTTTATATATCAACATATCGGTTTATATGATGGTAACAAAAACATATATAGAACATATATATGATAGTAACCAAAAAATTATATAATAGTAACCAAAAGTTATACGATATTAACAAAACAAGTAATATGATAAGTAATAAAAGCGGTATATATATAATAACAAAAGCAGTTTATATAGCGGTAACAACCACTTATATCATAAGAACCAAAATATTTTATATAGTAACATATCAATTTATATGTTGGCAAACCAAAACATATATAAAACATATATCATAAGTAACTGCACAATTATATAATAGTAAACAAATAGTTGTATATTAATAACCAAACAGTAATATAATAATAATAAAACATATATATGATAATAACCAACCACTTATATCATAAAGAACAAAAAACATGCTTAAATATTAACATATCATTTTATAGGATGGTAACCAACATATATATAAAACATTTATGATAGTAACCAAACAATTATATAATAGTAACCAAATAGTTGTATGATAGTAATAAAACAATAATATAATAAGAATAAAAAAGCAATTATATGACAAAGAAAAGCAGATATATATACGATAAGAACAACACTATTAAAGCTATTTACTTAAACAAATAAATAATGTAACCATAAATATAGAAACATAATTTAAAAAAAAAAAGAACTCACATCATCGTCTAACCATTGCCCAGGAGTCTTTAATTTATAAAACCACATTTTAGATGAAATGGGATGAACCCAAATACAAAAGCAAGTTCGATAATGTCATTCTTCCCAGGAAATTTGTCTGTCCTTCAATATAAAAACATATTAGTATACACGTTGACATTAACAATCACCGTGTTAATATACACACTACCCAAAAGCAAATTTATTTGTTTCATAAAAAAACTATAGCATTGTTAACAGTAAAAAACAAACATTTTCCTGTTGTTAAGTCCTATTTTAAACCACTGTTCAAACAATGCCTCTTCAAATTTGGACGGCATATCCATGCAAACCTTGGGAAATGCAAAATAACAAAGAACTCTTCGACTAAGACCGATGCATTAGGCGATAAACCAGTAGATCCAAATGTTCTCGTATATGGAGATCAGAGAACAACACTCTTTAAATGTTCACGCATTGTGTCCGATAATCGACTCTATCGACGCTTCTTTCTAATTCATCACATCGACTATATCACGGGTAGTCGAGAACCATCTCATCCAATCTGATTTGCTTTTCGCCTCAAACTTTTTTCCCTTTTACAAATGATGTAAAATGTAACGAAAACAATTATATTTTCACATAAAAATCGATGTTGTATTGGTTCTTTGTCTAATCTTTGTAATGGTTACTATGAAACATTATACTTATTACTAACTAATTATGTATTGGTAACATTATCTTGTCTAATGCTATATTAATTCATTGTCTAATGCATTATTAGTTACTATGAAACATTATACTTGTTACTAACTAATGTTTGTTTTGGTTACTATGAAACATTATAATGGTTACTATATATTTATGAGTTGGATCTTGAGTAAAATTGAAACGAAGAATCAAAACCTTAAGCATGTAATGGTAAAACAAGAACAAAACCTAAAGCGTGTAAAAAAAAGTTGGCGTGTCGTAATAACACTAACCTCAAAGAAAGAACATAAACAACAATTTCTTTCCCCGTACATTGGCTTAAAATGTCAAAAGTTGGCATGTCAACATCATTCTTAATCAGTCTGTTCAAAATACAAAACAATCAATTGATCTTTAAAAATGATAAAAAGACATCTAACACAAAACAAAACAAACAAAAAAAGTCTAACCTTGACAATTTCTTGAACAACATTACTTATTATTTCATGATGTTCTTCAACCATACCATCAAGTTCAACTTTATTACCATACTCAGATTCATTACCATCCTTCTTCTTAACAAAATCTGACACATCACCAACATCCTCAACAACATCTTCAACAAAATGACGGGCTTCAACCATAACATCCTCAACAACCTCCTCAACAACATCCTCAACAACATGACGGTTTTCAACCATAACATCCTTAACATCCTCAACAACATGACGGTCTTCAAGCATAACATCATCACCTTCATTTCCAGCTTCATTTACAAATTCATCCTTCTTCTCATCATCTTTCAAACCATCATCACCAACCTCATCGACTTTCAAACCATCATCACTAACCTCACCAAAGATGTCGATCAACAACATCATCGACTTCATGACTTCATCGGAATCATCATCCATCATCATCATCATCATCATCACCACCCTCATCAGAATCAAAATCAGAATCATCATCAGAATCACTATCAACTTCTTTAAACCCACCATCTTTGAACCCGCGTAACTCATCTCTAATAATTAACCTAAAGTCTCTGATATCCGAACATGTAAAATCTGATCTCATCCTTAATATCAGCCCGCAATTTTACAACGTCTTTCTTAATTTCATAAACTTTTTTCTCCAACTACCGTGAATAGTGTATCAATTGCATCTTTAATGTCCGATATATCAAATTCAATGTTGTCATCCTTCACCTTTTTTTCAACCTTTTGTCAACATCCTTCCCATTGAAAAGGTGAAACCGCCCCAAATCAAGTCGTTCATTCTCCTCGATCATTGGGAATCAAACTTTTTACCCTCAGCTGAAAAACAATAAGTACACTTCAGTATAACATCTGACAAACATTATACAATTACAATAACAAAAAGATAAAATAAAGAATCATAAAACATAATCAGTAAACAAAAACATATATCTTTGGTAACCAAATATATATAAATCAGTAAACCAACTAAATGTATAAAGGTAACCAAACTTTGTATATTCTAGTAACCAACAACATTTTTATTGTTAACATACACATAATATAATCAGTAACTAAATTAGTATATAAAGGTAACTAACTACTATGTTAATAGTAAACTTCACAAAAATAATCAGTAACCAAATAATTAACTAAAGGTAACCAATTGCATTCTTAGTAGTACACTGCATACCTGTCCAGAACAAAATACCAGATCATTCAACTTGTCATTTGAAGGGGGCTTCACTAGCTCCTTCCATCTACATAAACGGACATCAAGCGGATGCTCGTCGTCAGACATATCCGTAAGCTTTGAAAGTTGAAATGGTTTCAAACATAAATACTTGAAATACATATGGAAGACCATTCAACTTATACAATTTAATATAATGGTCTTTGTAGAAATTATATGTTGAACCACCACTCCTTCCTTTCTTTATATGCCCCTTCAAAGCATTTGACAAAGAGTACTTTGTCATTTCAAATGCAACTTTCCCCCAAGGAAAACTGCTAACATCACCATAACATAAAAACTCAGAAATCAGATTTTGCATACCTTTATATGCACTTATATCATCATTGCCTTGCCATCTCAACCCGTAAATCGACAAAACTCTGTAATTTGAACCTAACCCTTTTCTCCCCAAACAAAAACCACATCTCACCATCATCCCTTTGGTGAACCTCCCTTACAAGAGCATGGTGAATAATCTGTGAATACATTTGATGCTCACCAAACTCCAAAAAATTTCCAAAACATGTTGCCCTAAACTTCTCCAGCTGACTTTCATTCAATTTCTTGGCAATAATTATGGGGACTTCCATGTCACACCAATATACTACTTTTCCAGTGAATTTTCTGTTGCATTCCTCATAGTAAAGATCCCATAACTGTAAATACACAAAACCAGAATTGAATAGTTATTTGTAACCAATATAACAAAATTTATACAAAAAATAGTGTTATACACTAAATCCAGTAACCAAATACATACAAACAAGTAACCAAATAATTCTATGATGGTACCCAAACCATCTTTTAATGGTAACCAATACATAAACAACCTATACACTAAACTCAATTTATTAAAACATGTATACTAGGCAAAAAACATATTAAGCATAAAAATACAAAATAGTAACTAAACTGTAATATACAAGAAACCAAAATCGATATAACAAGAACTAAACTATAAAATCACAAAGAGCTACAAACATACTAATAAGTAACCAAAACATTAAAAGTTTATAAAGAACTAAATACATAAAAATAAGTAACCAAATAATTATTATTTTACAAAGAACCAAATACATACTAATAAAAATTCACAAAGAACCAAATACATACTAATAAGTAACCAACCCATAAAAGTAACACAAGAATATAATATCACAAAGAACCAAATACATACTAATAAGTAACCAAATCATTAAAAGTTTACAAAGACCCAAATATATACTAATAACTAACCAAATAATTATATAATGGTAACCATAAGAAAATTAAAAATAACACACCTTTAAATTTCTCTGTCTTTGGAATTATATTCGGATAAGCACTTGACCTTTGGCCTTAACTACGTGGAACGTCAAGCTCGTAATCTAACTACACTTGAGAATGCTTGATATCAACGTGTATCACCAAATTTATTTTCATTCTTACTCGATTTTCGACATACATCCTTTTCCTTCCCTTCCTATCCACAAAGAAACTTCTTCACGTCCTCGATGGACTCACGCTCCGATATTCTCTTCCTCTTCCCATCCTTCTTCTTTTCAGATCAACCATTCTATACAAAACATAAAAAATAACACAAACCCACACAACAATCAATACTACATTCGATCGATAAACTACATTAATATATATAATACGTTAAATTATTTCAAAATAATCGACAAAAAATATACACAACGTAATCGATACCAGAAGAATAATAAACCAACTGGAACAACGTGTAATCACGAAAACAGATAACAACGATGTGTAGCGAAACACGAGCGAAAGCGAAATGGCTATGAACTTCGATAATAAACAATGGAGAATCATTGAAACACGAATGAAAGAGATAAGAGGTTTCAATGAACACTGTGTAATCACGAAAACAAGTAGAAATGATGGTGACGAGAACGAAATTGCTAACTTCGATAACGATCAATGGAGAATGCTGAAACACGGAATGAGAGAGAAAAGAGGGTTTCAGCGCGTAAAGGGTAGTATTAGAAAACGAAGAGTCCTACATGCATAATGAGGCGGCGGTTATCACGCATTTTAAAAAACATGCCCCATTAATATTATTAATCCCTTTAATTAAGGACTCATAATTATAATAATATTGTAAATAAAATTAAAAAAGTGTAATATTTTTGTAATTATTTTATGGGTGTTTTATTTTTGTAATTATTTTTTAAAAGGTACTAATATATGTAATTAATCCTTTTTTATTTCTGGATATATTTGGAATTTAATATTGATCTTATATACATTTGCAGCTATAATTCATTTAATACTCACTCCATAAATTACTTAAAATTTAAAACAAAATAAAAGTTATTTTACAGTATAATAAAATTGATAAATTATACACTCTTTTATAAATTATAAGATTATTATTTAAGAATATGTTGGGTACGACTTTAAAAAATTGAATCTCTATCTTGCAGAATGACTAAACATACTACAGAGTAGGAATAGAGATAAAGAAACAATACTCATTCAGAGTAGTTTTATAATCTCTATCCATACTTTGCATTCACAATAGTTTTTTTTTTATCCCTATCCATACTCTGTAGTGATGTTGACTCATTCTGCAAGATAGAGATTCAAAATTTTCAATATGTACTCAACATATTCCTTATATTTAGTTATAGAACATTCACAATAATTTCTTTATCTCTATCCTTATCCTGTAGTGATGTTGATGTTGACTCATTATGCAAGATAGAGATTTAATTTTTTCAATATGTACCCCCAATAGATTCCTTATATTTATTTTATTGATTCAAATCCCTTAATTTTCTAATAACTAATAAATTTAGTTGAATGATGTAAAATCTTAGTTTTAAAGGCCTTCTTTATATAATTTATCTCGTTGGATTAAAAAATAATTGAAATATAAGATTAAAATATTTTCAAATTTATATTTGACATATATATTCAATTAATTTTAGTCAATATAATAAAATAATGACGAATATTATAACTATCTAAAAGTACGACTTTGTAAATTTATTTTTTAATTAATACTAGTAAATTATATTATATATATATATATATATATATATATATATATATATAAATTTTGAGTTTAGAAAAACTGAAATTAATTTCCATGATCTTATAATTTGGATATGAGTAGTAGTTTTATTAGGCGTTAGGAAAGGCTGAATTTTAGGCGGTAAGAGATTTGGTATCCGAAGAATTATAGAAATTTAACATACAAGTTTCCATATTAGTAAGATATGCATTAAATGATTTAATTAATAGCATTAATTAGGATATATAGCAGACAAGTAATTCTTCCCTATATATTGAATGAAGGCCACCAACGAGAAATTAAAGAGAGAGATAGTCCAGTATTTTTGTGTGTTTGAATTGAATTAAGAGCTTAGAAATCAAGAAGCCATCAGCCATTAAAGCTAGTAAATTAAGGTACATACTTATTACTCTCTTTATTATCCATCTTTTATCAATATATGGCTTTTCATGCACTTTAATATTCTATCTAATGTGTGAGTAGTATGCATGTTACTTGATGTTCGTTGATATATTGATATATATATATATATATATATATATATATATATATATATATTAATATGAGTTGTGATTCAAGCCCTTGGATCTATATGATGAATGATGTAAGATCTGTTTGTTAAAATACAGATTATAGTAATTATTTGCTATGGATCGTTATCCTCTCTGTATAGATTGATTATTTTTATATTAATTCAATCCAATAATAAAGTGTTTTCGATATTTAAAATGTTTAGCGTGTTTGAAAATACTAAACGCACTTAAGAATTTTATATATTTAACAATACATTTATTTCAAAAGCAACTTATTTAATTTACAAAACGCAATATTTGAAATCCAAATATAATTTGGATATTCAAACGCTCCAACACTGTTACTCCAAGGGCACTAAACGCCAAACAAATCCAAAGTAGTTGTATACTGGGATATATGTTTAATCTTTAACTAGTATGTGATGGCGCACAATATGGGATAAAATAGAATTTTTATAAAATTTAATGAATTAAATAGAAAAAAATTGAAGTAAAAAAAGACAATATAGTAATATAACTAAACTTAAACAGGTAAAAATAAAAAAAATAATAGTGTGATCCGGTTACACCAAACGCCCCATAGCCTTACTTTATACTAGCATACGTGTGGCTGCCGCACACACGTTGCGTTTGTAAATTATAGGGATAAAATAAAAATTTTATAAAATTTAGAAGAGTAAATAGAAAGATATAAAAAATTAATATTAAAAAGCACAAAATAATAATATATCTAAAGTTGTAAGGGCGAAAACGTAAAAAGAAAAAAAAGGAAAAATGTAACTCAATTACACAAACTTGTAGAGGAAACGTCTATGGAGACTTTATAATATAGATATAGTAAAATATAAATTTTATAAAATTTGAATGACTAAATAGAAAAATTAAAATAAAAAGACAATATAATAATATGACTAAACTTATAAAGGTAAAATGAGAAGAAGAAAAAAATGTGACCCAGGTTGCACCAAATGGTTGTGGCCGCTTTATAATATAGAGAGATTAAGATTAGTACGAATACTTTCTACATGCATGTAATATTTTATGTATAAAATAAAATGAGAACTAAACGCACCTAAATAGAGAGATTAAGATTATGATTTTTTATATTATAATTCTGAATGAAAAGTCAGTACTCTTCCTTATATATGTATATGTAATTGTGTGTGTGTGTGTGTGTTTTTAAATAAAAATGTAACATTGACCATGTTATGTGATTGGTTTTCTATATATATAATTGCATATTTGCATTACAAGACGTTTGACTCGAGACAGAAACAAATATATATGCAGATGGGTCGAAATAGGAGAAGCATGGAATTCATTGAGAACAGAAAGGGACGGCTTGTAAGTTTTAGGAACAGATATGCTGGTTTACAGAAAAAGGGCAAGGAATTATCAACTCTTTGCGGCATAAAGTTTTGCATGGTTGTTTATGGACCTCTACCTCAAGAGGTCCACATTTGGTCATCAGATCCCGACATTATTATTCAAGACTTGTTCAACAACTATAGAGCTCAACCTGCGGAGGAGAATAGGAAGAGAAATGTTGGCGTGTTAGAGAAGATGGCCGAAACTAAACTCGAGAGTCTTCACAGGAAAAATAATGAGGCTAAATTTCCTGATTGGCATGCTACGTTTGATAGTTTCCTAGAAACTGACCTCACAGTTGAGGCTAATACTTTTAACAATATGATTGAATATATGAAGATGAAAAGAGATTCTATCATGGAAGATTTGGGAGTGTTGAATACCTCATATGGATCTTTATCCCAAAACCAGAATCAGAATGATCAGCATCAGAATTACTATCCACAGCCTCTGGCAATGATCATACCACAAGGATATCCTCCTCAACCCCTTGCAATTGTCAGACCGGATCCGATGATGCCTATTATTGACTATAATTTTCAGCCATTTGGTGGAGACTACTATTGGAACATTTTTCCTGATCATCAACTTAATAATGACCAAATGGATCCTCTGACCATCCGGGGCCCTCCTAGTTCGGCACAGTATTTTAATGATCAGCAAGAGCTAGACTACACTCCATTGTTCACTTATGATTCTGCCCCGACCATTGACCCGCCAGAGCTCGACTACACTCCATCGGTCACTTATTCTCAGATTGATTCTGCGCCACAGTATTTTAATGATCTGCTGCCAGAGCTCGACTACACTCCATTGCTCACTTATCCTGATCAGATTGATTCTGCGCCGACCATTGACCCTGCTTTGCCACAGTCGTTCTATGGGACAGACATGGATTCTTCTCAGCTGGTTCATCCATATTATTATTTTCAAGTAAATAATTATTGAAAAGCAAATTACATATAAATGTTCAGTTTGGGTTCTAATATTAACTGTTTAGATGGTAGATAGATTTTCTGGAACTTCTGATGATTGTTCTTTTTTTCCTGCTAATTTGGGGGAGGGGTTGAACGTAGGATCTCTTGCTTAGCAAGAGACCTAGTACACCAACTGAGCCCAAGTCCGTTAGTATTATGATGACAGTTACATTGCTCGACTTTATATATTAGTAGTTGTTAATCTAAATTCTACTTTACTTTATCAATTGTTTTTTTGCCTGTTTATATTCTGCATTTAACATGTGGTAAGAGTGATGTTATGTAATTTGGCCAAAATCCAAGTCCAATCCATTTTAGCAGTCTACGAGTGCAGCTCTCTGTAAATTATGTTGTTTGGGGTGTTGTGAAGCCTCTCCTGTGGCAGCAAATACAGCTCTCTCCAGTCTCCTACTATACGTAGGTACACGCTGACCATAAAACAACAATATCAGGTCCAACGCATTAAGATGAAACTGAGAACTTGTAAATTGCAGGCATCATTTTATTGGGTACTAATCAAGAGCTTCATTAAGAAAAATTTACTGAACTACATCATTACAGTCCCATTTTATTGCAAAACATTAAGAAAAAAGAAAGATCAAAAGAACAAATCTGAAATCTTCTTCAAACATGACACTTTCTTCAGAATTAGGTTAAACTGATAATCAAAAGAAGCAAAACTACTTTAGGGTTGAGCATGAGTCTGGATGAGATTCAATATGGAGACACCAGAAAACTAGCTTGCTCCAACAAAGGGATGCTCTTTGTCGTGGGTATTATTAGTCTTAAAAGGAAGGGGATGCTCTGCACCAATCAACTGCCAACCAATCAAATATACAGCAAGATACTAAAAAGCTCTCAGTGTGTTACGAGAATATCTTGTTTCATAGCTTTGAGCTACCTGCATAAGAGATGAAGCACGGTACGATTAGCTTTATCAGAGAATCACATGGGTTATCAGCTGAAACAAACACTGGTTTTGATTACAATTCTTCATATAAACCATGTAAAAGGAGTGCACTCTAACGAAGTAATAAACTTCCACGTTTCCACGAAGAAGCCCAAGAGTTAAAGACGAATTTCAATCATGTTTAACGAACATGCAGAAGGTACATGCTGAAAGAACCACTATGGATCGAGATTTCAACTCCCAACAGGCCTAATTGTGATCAGAAAACTAGGATGCCCCATTCAGTAGTTATTATTATTATTGTTGTTATTGTTAATGTTATTATTAATTATTAATATTTCCTTTTTCCGTTAAGGCTTAACAAATTACATTTTGGCAGGGGGAAAAAACAAACAAACAAAACAGTGACAAAAATAAATTTAGAAAGAGACTTACAACTTCAAAATATGAGATTAACTGGACAAGTCTTTGAGGCCCTGGGAAACCCTGCTATTTTCTTGCAAACACGAAAATCTTCCTTCCCTTTCATATATCGACAATCAATTGTCATCTTCTTCAACATGTTACCATTTTTCAACATATACTTTATTACTTCAAGCTCATTTTCTTTCCCACTAAACTCTGTAATCTCAACTTCCTTGAGATGCAACAACAAACAATTGGGAACTCGTTGCGGTAGGTTCCAACATAGGACTTGATGTAGGACTCGGTGTCCCTAATGAGTGATGACAACAAGAAATTACAAGCTAATAAGTTGAGGGCGGTACTGAATATATCTTATATTGCATTTCACAAACCTTGTCAAGAACAAGAACTTCTAGTTTAGGTGAGCACTCAAGAAAATCCATAAGCAATTTCCATCCTGAGCCGCCATTCACTTCAAGTTTCAGATGGGTAAGATTGTGAAATGTAGGTATAGTATAATCGCCGACATTGGTGAGAAACTGCATAAAAGCAGATGCATATATCAGATGCCTCCACCAGAGTTCAACAATATAAATAAATTATTACCTCAAAGAGTAATGTCAAACGAAATGAATCAAAATAATTCTTTTCCAGCATTAGTTACCCCACTCCCCCCCCAAAAAAAAAAACAAAACCCACTAAAAAAAAATCCTTCCCAGTTAAGCTAATATTCTGTCTATTTCTAATACTATTAGTCATGTGCCAACTGGCTTTTATGCTTTCAATTTGTATACCTTCTCCATTGCAAAGGGTTAAATTTTTGAAAGCACAAGGCCATATGCAAGCTTAAAAAATAAATAATGAAACTCAGGGGCGGATCTAGGATCCGTTCTGGGCGGATTTTTTTAAGCGATAGTTTGAATACATTATATACCCGTGTGTTTAGTATTTTTTAGCGTAATAGTAGTTTAAGTTTTTTTCCCCCATCAAGTTTTATTTTTGCCCTTATCCCTATACCCATAAAAAAATTTAAAAAATCCCACTCCCTCTTAATAGATTCGCCACTGACCTCATTACCACTTTGAGTTTCGCTTGGTTTATATACAAATATGGTTCTACAATTTTTTATCTTCATCTATTTTTTATATAAAAAATTAGTGGCTTATTTTGATGTACAAACAAACATTGCAATTGATTTGTATCAGCATGTACTTGGTAACATATCAATTTATATAGCAATGTAAATTATTTAGTCACAAAATTTTAATATGAATTAAAAACCAATAGTTAATTAAATAAACGGAGGTAATATGTTCACTATAAAAGTGAGAACTCAATGAGTTTAAAAACTAATCATAATAAACATGCATAAATAGTTTATTTAACTTAAAAGATGCAACTTGCATGACATTAATTTCAAATCACTCTATTGCCATGAATCTTCAACAAGAATTTGTTAACCGATTTATGGTTGATCCTTAATTTTCAATTGGTTACTTGTAGAAAATAACTTTTAATTCACACAATTTATGACGGGGGAGCCAACTAGCCAAGTTAATTGCCGGAAAACTAATCAATTTAAAGGAACCTCTACACTACCACAATCTTCTTCTTTTCTTAATCCTTTTAAACAAATTAATAAAAAAGTTTTTTTAAAAAAAGGTCAATCACAAAAATAACTAATGAATAGCACAAATAATCTTCAAAACGATGATTGAAATGAAAAAAGTCCCAAAAATGTCTAAACTAAATATATCAAAATTATAAACTACTCCCTCCGTCCCGAAAAAAATGAACAAAATAAAATTCGCACACATATTAAGAAAAATAAAAGTAGAGGAAGGAGAATTAAAAAGTTCTAAATTTATCCTTAGTGGCCCCACAAGATTACTCTTCAATTTTAACTTTTTGAAGTCAACTTAAAATATTTTAATATAAAATATATGTGTCTGATTATCTCCTACCTACTTCTTTATCAACAAACGGAAAGTAGATTAGTAGATTTGCAGCTTAAAGGCTACACAACAGATTCATTTAAATTTTAAAATTAGGAGTAAAATATATTTATTTTGCCTCCTCTAAGTATATCTATTTCATTAATCTGTCCCTTTTAAGTTTATTAAATTATATATCCGCCTCCCTATACCTATATAAAAAAAAGCATAGGCATAGGAAGGTGCCTGATGAAACTGATGAAACTTAAACAAATTTTCAAATACAAGAACTAAACACCATATCTGATTCGGGGAGAGAACTTACGGATAAAGTTAAATCAAACACATAGAGAGATTTTACGTTTGCCATCCCACTAAGAAGCTTCAATATGCGACCACCGTAACGGCCTGACTGGATGGGCCTTCGGCTTGTATGTCCAACATGAATATTAGCTTCCAACAAGGATGATAAATCCATCATCAAAAAGTCATCTGAGAGACTGTCAGCGAGATCAAGGTTTTTAAGCTTCGGGGCATCAATTACAAGCTTGTACCTTGGTTCATCAGATTCATCTTCGCCCTCAAGAATGTTATGTAGACAATGTATGGTCAAAAGTTTCAGTGTAGGTACTGAGACATTCAAAATTTCTCGGTCGTCCAAACCAGATCTATCTATATATAACTCTTCAAGAACAGGGCATCCCGAGAGGAGGTTATGAGCTACATCATCGTTTTTATATTTGACTGATAGTAAATGAAGAGTTTTTAGACTAGGAAGCCAAACTGAAGACGGCGTATCTATCATAATTCCGTCAGATAATATTAAAACCGCCAGTGTTTTGCTAGTAAAAAGCATATGAGGCAACTTAACATCATCTTCTATGCAGTAATCAAGGTAGATCTCTACAACATTGCGCTTAATTGCAGTACATATCCATGTATTGACAAGATCAAAATTGTCATCGCAAGAACGTATAAGATGGAACTTTTGAAGGCGCGTCACATCACTGAGAAGTAACACTCTATCCACAAAATTCATAAAGCTCAACTTTAATATATCTTCCCTATCTTCATCCAGTTCACTCCAATTTTCAGAAATTAAAGAATCATCAAAGTCAAGATTAGGGACAGAAGCCCAGAGGTATTGCCATCTTGTTGATAGAATACTGGTTCCAACAGCATATTTTGTTGGAAGAAAAGAAAGGATATGAGACAATACAGAATCAGGCAACTTGCTGATTCTATCTAAGCTTCGACCGATGCCTGAATCCATTACTTCACAAATAACTTTTCCCCTGAAAGTTCTATGTTATAATAATAAAAGTAAAGAAACACTAAAATACCCAACGCATTTATTAAGATCTGAAATGGAAAACTGAAGTAGCATAAGAAGTTAAGAAAGATAGAAACTTTATTAGAGGTTAAAACTACACATGGTATTTAATTTTGTACAAGTAAATATAGTTCAATTTGTGTAATTGAGATGAACTTATATCCTTTTACATTATATGTAACTCACCGTTTGTTTTCTGATAAAATGTTGGATAAAGAATTACAGGAAACAAAAAATCACGAGAGTGTATAGCCTATCAATATATAAAAAAAATGAAGATGAATTGGAAGAAATATTGGTTAAATTTCCTTGTTTTCAAAGCAACCAACAACAAAGGGGGAAATGAAAAAAAAACCTGCTTCAGTGAGAGGTATATTAGTTTCAGATCAAGCTGAAGAAGATGATGACCGTGACACCTCCGAATCATGTGTGTTAGGGTTAGGGGTTTGATAATATACTAATCTACCGATTGCTCCCAAACTTTATTCAGTTATGGTCTCGAGTCTCTGCTCATGTGATAGCTTATAAAGGAGGAGGAATGACAGGGTCAAAAGGTTCTCAGATAACTAACGTGCCATCAATTTATTTATTTATTTTTATATATACAAAAAAAAAGAAAAAGAAGAAGGTAAAAAGTTCAAATATTCTAAATTCTAACACGTCGCATCGTAGAAAAAAGATTTAACATGTCAAACGATAACTACATTATTCATTTTTCAAAAAATGATTGAGCTCAATTTTTCAAAATTATTTATAAATTTATGTAATTTATCTACAAATAAAAATAATTAATTTTGTAACTATTAAATTATTTATTTATTCATTTTCTTAAAGTATAAATTAAAAAATTTATATCTATTTTTTTTCAAAACTATTTATAATTTTTTAAAGTAATGTAATTTATCTACATTTTAAAAATAATTAATTTTGTTTTATATTAAATTATTTTATATATATCATAAATTTTATAATTATAGTATCGAAAAAATTAAAATAATCTATATCTATTTTGAGTTAAAAATATTTTAATTTGATTTTACTTTTGAAGGAAAATAGGAGACCGTTATGTTCTATTCTAGTTCTTGGTAAACTAATGGAAAGGCTGTTAACAATAGGACACATCTTCCTCATACACTTCTTCTTCTATTTACCTATCTACCTACCGCTTAGCTTTTCATATCTACAATGGCGACTGCACCCGAAGCTTCGCCATTTATATAACTGGCATCTTTCTTCCCATTTGAGCAGACCCATCAACTCTGTATTCTTTGTTAATTTGCAACCATAAGCAAATTTCAATTGAAATGGATCCAAGATTTGAGCTTTGCTGGAGTATGACCCTCATTCTTTTTTGAAAATACGCTTCACATTGAATTCAATAATAATTTTATACTAATTTAAAACAAAAAATATAATGTCAAATAAAATTTTTTAAACACGACTTAATTTTTTTTTACACAGTAATGTTATAAATTTTATAATTATTTGAGGGTCAAATTTAGGATCTTAAATGAAGTATAAACGTTCTTAAATGAAGTGTATCAAATTAATTTTTTTAATAAAACATAATATTAGTATTTTAATTCAAACAGCAAAGTTGTAATTAAGTTTCGGAATCGCAAATCCAAACCCATCTCTTCTCTTGGTTTTTGTGGCAAACACGTGTGAGAGAGAGAGAGGAGTTTTAATTGGATCCTGAAATGGTTGAACGAGAGACAGAGTGGGATTTTCACCTAAGAACCTTATCTTCAAGTGCTAGAGACTCCAATTTCGCCACAAATCCTGCTTCCGATCCATCTCTCCTTCATTCGGTGAGCTCCTCTCCCCTTATATATTCATATTTGAGCTTAATTAAATCTCTTTTTCGATTCTTCATCTTTTCATGCTTAATTGTGCGTTTACATAATCAGGTGAAGAAACTTTACCAACTGTGTAAATCTGAGCAGTCTGAGGATTTGATAGCCAGGGTCTATCCGCAGCTTAACAAAATCTTTCAACGTTCGGTGTCTTCTATTTCTCAATCCCAAACCTCTAACGGCCTGCTTTTACTGGTACGGTTTCTTTTCTAAACTTTTAGTATGCGGTGTACAACATATAAAATTCATTATAAACTCTTTTTCCCTGGGATATATAGTCTGTCTTTCCTATTAGAATCTGTTTACTGATCAATTGTTAGTCTTTTCTCTGTTTGGGCCTAAACTTGCCATATATTTATATTATTGTTATTCTATGATTCATTTGGATAATGAAGCTCTTAGTTGTTTTAATTATTTTCCTTCTTGTATGTTGCATTTTATCCATGGCTGTTCATGTGCAGATGTGTGCTAATGTAGTTGTGTTGCTTAAAGTTTCCATTCTTTTGTTACTCAGGCTATTCTTCATTTTTTCCTCGATTTTGGAGAAGTTGTTCTCCACGATGCTGATCCTAGTCTGAGGGCATTTTTTCGTTCGTGCTTGAGCCGGTAAGATATGTCCAAACAATAATAATCTGTAGTCAGTTTCCTATTGACATCTTGTTTGATAGTTACTTCTTGGTTACAATAGTTTGGAGTCAAAACGGAACAAAATATATAGTGCAGTTGAGTTGGGAAAAAGGCCGAATAAAGTGTTTACTCTTGTGGCATGTATAGCAATTAAAGTTGCACCAGTGGGTGAACTGTTCTTGGACTTTCTTCTTTAAAAGTTAGATATTTTCCTTGACTATAAAGGGCCACTGATGAAATTTGAAGATCTGCACTTAATATTTGTAAGCAATGAACTATTTTTGGTCATCCAATCCCTCATTTTGCTCATGCTTCTATATTCAAAGGCAAAGGTTCCTTCAAAAATTAAAATTAAGGCTTTTGTATGGTCTTTTATACCTTTTTCCAGCTTAATGCTAGTGACATGTGTCAAGGTATAGGCCATACAAATCTTTGTCTCCGAATGTGTGTTAATGTGTATGCAGGAAAGTAAGCCCCATTCTCATCTCTGTTTGTTCACTTTTGGATGGCTTAAATGTTCAACTCTACAGGAATTTTACACATCAGTGATCATACTTCGAAACACAATCAAGAGACTATTAGACCAAATATGCTATTTCCACATGAAAATATGATTACCACAAGGGTCTCCACGCATGAATAGTAAATGGGTCCCACATTTATGGAGAGAGACCCTTGTGGAATATCAAATCTGCATGTGGATTTTTTAAACCATAACTGTCATCCCTGTAAGAATTTAAAAAAAAGACCCAAGTTCTTGAATCATAAAACCCCATAACTACAAGTCTCTACGACCCTTAAATATTGTCATGATTGAATTTTATTTTTGTTTCAGAGTGATAGTTACTCTTCAATAGTGAAGGGAATATTAGTGCAAATTGCAAAAAGACTATACTTTTTTGGTAAGGCCCTATTTAAGTACAAACACACATGCTTGTCCAGTCGTTTGGTGACGTACCCTGTTTTTCATTCATACCTGCATCTGAACAATGTGTGCTAGGGAACCTTTACATCTGAGGTTCTAAAAACTTTACATGGAAAAAGAATGGAAATTAATTATTTTCCTTTAAATCTTGTTGTTTGTCATTGTTGAAGATATTTTGAACCAATTGACAGCTAGTTCTTTTGAAGAACAAGGTCTTGTCTTTGCTGCCCTTATTATTTTTTGATATATATATATATATATATTCATTTTAAATATTTGCCTCGAGTACTTTATATAGTGATATTCTTTTCTCTTATAGTTAATATTTGGATAGATTAGTTTGAACATCACCATTTACCAATCTCATTTCATACGTTGGTTGCAGTGAGTTTGCAGACTATGTTGTTGCAGAAGCAACAATCGATTTTCTGAATGCGAACAAGAGAAAACTGTTAGCTTCTTTTCCCACTGTACTTCCTCAGGTATACGAGATTTTTATCCTCCTGCAAGTTCATTGTGGGAGAATATAGCCTTGAAGATTCTTTCATTAAGAAAAAACTCAAAAGCCTAGTTAAGAAAAGTTTTGTTTGACTTGATACTAATTTTATTCTTGTAATTTTGGTGTTGGATGTATTTTTCTCATTAATTTGTTTTTGATATACAACTGTTGGACATATTGAAATTTAATTTCATAATGTGTGATGCAATATAGTTATATCTTGTAAGTAGAACTGACACGGTGATAAAGCAAGTGATGGGGATGTACTTCTTCTACCTCCGAGCTAATATTATCCCTACTTGGCCAGTTTAGCTTTATCCAAATATTTGGCTACATAACAGTGACCTGATATATAGCTGAAGTGGATATTTGTATGCATTGGGATTCTTAAAAAATTCAAGTTCTGTTTTCCACATGCTCATTTCGATGATATTAAAGGAAATCTATAATTGATACACAAGCACACTTCTGTGTTAGATAGCTGTTGTGTTAGCAACGTTTTATGGAGACTAATCTGTTGATGAACTCTAGTTTTAGCATCTATTAAGGCACGGATACGACTCCTTAAAATAAATGAATATTTTGAAATTATTAGCAATGGCTTTTGTTTGATAGTCAGATTTCAGGGTCTTTGATGGATCTATGTTTTATAGAAGTAGAAAGGAAGAATAACTTATTCTCCTCTGATCTCAATCATGTATTTCCAGTTTTTTCCATTACTGCTGAAGCTGATTGCCTGGAATGGAGAGAAGTAAGTATTTATACTTTTTCATATCCATTTCTTTTGTATTTTGATTTTCTGAAAATATATCTTACAAACCTATTTCTTCTTCATCAATTTTTTTTGTAAAGATGTTACTTAATATAGGTATAAATTTAAACACACACACACACACACACACACATATATATATATATGTATATATTAATATTATTGGGGTAGATTTGAACAATCTATATTTGTGGTACCTTGCTAGTTGCTATCTGTTTATTTCTTTTTCTACTCAACTCAACTCAACTCAGTCACACCTTTAAAATCCCAAAGTAGTTGGGGTTAGGCTGAAAATGAATTCCATATGTAAACGTAAAACTACAAAGGAATGTTTTCTATTTCTTTTTATACTATTTAATTTATTTTCAGATATGCAGCAGCATTGTATATCTAGTTTTATGGAGCAAAATTGCTTGTGTTATTTGCTACTCCATTTTCTTGTAATTAAATTTATAATGTCCCTTTCACGAAGCTCAAGCCAATGGTGTAATCATCTAGGAGATTTGGCGGAAAGATAAGATACTGTTTTTAACTCCTAAAGAACAGGCAAAACAACGGTAAAAACTAACAGTTAGAAGGTACCCCACATAATTGTGGATGACTACTATCCATAGAACAGGTAGAACAATTACCAAAATAAATTAGGGGCACTTTATTATTTTCTAAAATCCTAGTGGCAAATTTTAGGATTTTTTGCAGTACATAATAAGAACTTCATTTTCTTGAGAACTTCTCAACCAAATTGGTGTCACTTTCTTCAGCGAACCGAAATTCAGTGTCTGGAGTATGAGGTCTTACCCTTTACCTTGACACAAGGTTCAGAGGTTTTGGAAGGGAGGAGAAGAATGTTAAGTTGCTTTGGAAGTGAGTTATTTTTTTATTTTATTTTTAAAATTAACTTTCTAGAGGATCTGGACTGAGCGTGATGCTTGGTCTTTTTAGATATAGTTATTTATCTTTAGCTTTGTTGCGGGATAGGATATTTTTCTTCGTTTCTTTATGGGCCTCTACTATGCGTCCCTATGGGGGAATTTCTGTTTCTGATCTTTTGAGTATTTTCTCGTTTCTACTTCTTCTAGGGTGGTGTGGGTTGGGTGGACTACTTGTCACCCAACCCTTGTATTCTCAATTTTCATCTAATAAAATTTCTTGTTATAACCTAAAAAAACTCACATTTGCTAAATTTTATGTGGGTAGTGGAATATGGTAGCAGGCAGGGAAAGACGCATTACTACGTATTTTTCTGTCGCACACTCTTGTCCTTACTTTGTATATCATTGCTTAATTTTTTTAATTGTGGATGAGCAAGTCTGTGTGTTGACTCCTTGCATGCCTTCCATACAGCAAGTCTTTGTTTTTAACTCCTTGCATGCTATTCCATATGCTTCTACTGCTAGCCCATCTGTGTCGTCAAACCAGCTCTAGCATTAATATCAACTTCCTGCAAAATTGAGAGAACTGGATAATGTACACATCCTGATATTCTTTTTGTTAATGCAGATTAGAAAAATCATTTCTCAAGCTCTTTCCAGCATTGATATCTCCGGGATCATTTCTTCCTCTATCCCCATCAATCGTCGATTTACCGAGTGAGTTAATTCATCTAGCTTCCCTGTTGACCTTTTCTGTTCTGTATCTCTTCCTCTGATGGTCTCATGGTTTCTCAATGCATTCACCTTTGAAGTTTTATGTACCTTAGTTGCATTGACCCACATTGTTTGTCCTCTGTACAGATCTATAATTTACCTCTGTTCCTTTTATACATCTACTAACTTGCAAAAAAGATGTTTTAGTTTAAGGTGGGATGCCCATTAACAAATTACGTTTTGGATTGTAATAAATCATATGGATCATAATAAATCATAGGTCTCTGTTTTTGTTAATGCGAAAATTGTTTTCCTTAAATAGTAGCTTAAAAATAACTTTATGTTTCGTCTTTACTAGTATCTCTGGGATCATTTCTTCCTCTATCCCCATCAATCGTCGATTTACCGAGTGAGTTAATTCATCTAGCTTCCCTGTTGACCTTTTCTGTTCTGCATCTCTTCCTCTGATGGTCTCATGGTTTCTCAAAGCATTCACCTTTGAAGTTTTATGTACCTTAGTTGCATTGGCCCACATTGTTTGTCCTATGTACAGATCTATAATTTACCTCTGTTCCTTTTATACAATTACTAACTTGCAAAAAGATGTTTTAGTTTAAGGTGGGATGCCCATTAACAAATTACGTTTTGGATTGTAATAAATCATCTGGATTATAATAAATCATAGGTCTCTGTTTTTGTTAATGAGAAAATTGCTTACCTTAAATAGTAGCTTCAAAACAACTTTATGTTTCGTCTTTACTAGTATTGGTTGTGGCATTGGAAAAAGTGGAACGCAGCTCTGGATCTCTCATCGGCAGTAGCATAGCCTCAATCCAGAAGAGTACAGCACCAGAGGTCATTTCTGGACTTCCTAAAAAAATACAATTGCTAAAAAATTAGCACTTTTGATTTAAATTAGTGGCATTTTTGCTGTTTGCAGATGTTACTTGCACTCATGGATGAAGCATATACTGGCTCAACCATAGGCGATGGAGGGGCAGATTCTGAATCTGAGGATAGCAATACAATGGCTGCAGGAGATCCACTATTTCTTGAGATTCTAAAGGATGAGAACGATGGACTTGCAGTATGGTGCTTTTTAAACTTAAAATTATAATTCCATATTTGGAACATGTATTTCTTTAGACAGCAATAGCATGATTACTTACCCCTGTCATGGTTATTGATCTGTTAGGGATACATACACCTTTCAGGTCTTCCAAATATATGCATTATTTTTTTCCCAATTGAATAACAGGATATTGTTGCCTCTTTCGTCCATGTACTTTTGCGTTAATTTTGGTCATTTTTTGTGCAATTTCCTGGAAAGAACTGCTTGTGATTCAGTTTTATTGCAACTTAACTGGTGTATGACTTGGTCTCACGGAATCTACTCTCTTTTTTATTCTATAGTTTACTCAGATTCTGCTTCATTAGCAATGTTTTCCATTGATAGTTGCAAAGCTTTTTATTCATTATGAGATTTAAACTTTTGATTTCTCTTTGTTGGATTTCTTGGCTGTTTCAAATAGTGTATCTTTGTTGGGTTGAGTGGATTTCAATATATATTATTATATTTGAAAGTTAAATTTGATGTCTCCTGTGAGAGAATCCATTTTTAAAACTGGAACTCATAATTAATGTTTCAGGAACGCCATTGGACTTCTCCTGGGATGATGACTGTGGCTCTACAGGCTGCAACTAGTACCCCTCAGTCTGATAGACTGAAACAAGCACTCAAAATGGCACCTCGGCTTCTAGATGTGTATTTTTCCATAGCATTGCATGATGTCAATAATTGTATGTCTATCTATACCTATTTTCAGTTTTGATTTTCACTTGACATTAGTTTTTCATTGTAAAGGACCCTTGTTTCTTGCAGAGTAAATACATCTAAGAAAGGACTCATTTCAGATTGCGATTCTGAAAATCTATATTGTGTTGCAGCTTTGATGTGTGCATTGATTCCCTTACTCATGGCAAGAAATTCTGCACTTTTTCCTGACAAAATTTTCTCTTATGAGGTATTTTATACCTTTTAATAGATTTAGGGTTACTTACAGGAGTTCTTCTGTTTCCTTCTATTGAGGTTTTTATTTGAAAAACTATTGCACGACATGAGAACTAAAGAAAAGTGTTATACCTGTAGGATTTGTACCATGTAAATCATGTTTTGCGGCTTACATTTCTGAGTTATGGTGAAAAATTCTCAATGGATTACTCGTCTTGTAAAGTGTTGATAAAGTTCATTCAGATATGAAGTACAATGATAGCTTTCCTGCTATTGACTTCAAACATCTTTCCTTGTAGACATTAAGATCAACTGCATATTGATAAATATTTTTACTTACAAAGAAAATATTTACTGATCTCAGCATTGGTATAGTGAAAAACAATTGGTAACAAGAGTATGGCTACCATTGGATATCCTCATTTTAAGAAAGAATTAATTTTTTTTGTAACACATGAACTCTTGTTTGTCTTGTTTTTCTTTTCTTTCCTTTTCTTATTCTAAATGTAATTATGGATAATTTGGCTTCTTTTTGTACCTTCGCTCTTTCTTTTTTCTTTTTGTTAAAAATAAAAGAAGATTTTGGTAAAGAGCAAAGGTGTAGTTTTTCTTATTGAATTTGATATTTTCTTTTGATCCTTTTTCCTTGACTTGGTGGTTTGGACAGTCGGTAAAATTTTTAGAAGTTTTGCTTCATTTTCTGAACCACTTCTTCTTCCTTGTTCTTTTTCCGAAAATAAAGAAAGGCTGAAGAAAGTGCTCGCACGTAACTAGAGAAACAAAGCACTCAACCATAGGGTAGCAACTACCCCAGCCATATTATTAGAGTACGAGGAATTCAATGTGCATATACGACCTTAACATGAATATATAAAAATCCAGTGTCTGATTCAGTCAAAATATCAAATAGAGGACTGTTATTTGTTTTTCTTTTAAAGTTCATTGCTGTTTTCTTAAATGTATGTCTTATGTTGCCAATGCCTGGTAGTGATTTCGGGGCAGCTATGGCATAGACTCCAAGATTTAATGCCTTTGTTCTTTAAAAGATTGTCCAGCATTTCCTTTAGATATTTAATATACTTTGGCCGTTGACATTCATGATAATTTGAGGCTTGCTCTTGTAGGTTCAAAAGAGGCTCTTAGAGTTCATGCTAGCTGCATTTCATCGAAACCCTGATTTCATAGCACTTCTGAAGGTATTCTTCCTGCCAAAATCTTTCTTATTTTTTACTCCTGTCCTCAAAAGGATGACATAAAAGTATATATTTTTTGTCTTTTTGATGAGCTAAATGTACATAAAATAAATGGTAAGTATCGATGGGGTCCGTTAGTATAAAAAAATAAAAGGACTCGCCACTTTATGTAATCTTGTGGGCAACTAAGGATAAATTTTCTTTTTTTATTCTCTTTCCTCCACTTTGTTTTTCTTAAATGTTTGAAAATCCTTTTGAGGACGGAAGGAGTGATAGCCAGTGATGTGTTGTTTTTTAGAGCGCACACTATTACAATTTCATAATTATAGGGATACGTAAGTGATGTTTAAATGTCATATATTGGCATGGGTATAGTGATAAATATATAGCCAAATCCGATGTGTTCCCTTCTTTCCTTTCTCACTCTACAACATATGATAGAAAACAGCTTCCATTCCTTGAGGATATACTTCCCATACCTGCTACTTTTGCTTCCGTTTTTCTTCCACTCTCCATACCAAATAAACCATTAATATGTTTTACATTCACTTATGGAACATAAAAAGTGAATGAAGTATGTGTGTTGCATGTTTTCTATTCTGAAATATATTCGTATCTTAATATATATACGTGTGCTAAACTTCTTCACTATGTTGATAATATTTATTTCAAGTCCTCCACAGAAGCCTATAGTAGACAAGCTTGGAGAAGCTTATGACAGCCCTGCAAAGGTCAGTGTTTAACAACATTCTATATCCGCACACACGCAGAAAAAGAGAAGAAAATAAATGACAATGTAGTCCTGATTGGTACATGTCATAGTTATAGGTGATTTCTCTATTATTGTTTTATAGACCGAGTTGGCGCTACAGTTGTGTTGGGCAATTGGGGAGCACGGAGGAGGTGGTGTATCTCACAAGGATGCAGCTCGTGAACTTTTTGAGAGTTTGGAACTGCTTTTGTATGAAAATCTTTCATCAAGGTACATCAAAATAGCCTAGCCAATTTTCAAGAAATCTGTTGTACTCCCTGCATTCCAAAATGTATGATCTAGTTTCACCTTTTTGAAGTCAATTTGAAAAACTTTCAAATTTAAGACTGATATGAATTAATTTAGTGTTAGGCAAATTGTAAAATATGTTGATAGTCCTAATTATAAGATTTATTGTCATGAAAAACTAAATGAATTGCATCAATTTTGAATTTGAAAAAAAAAAATCTCATACTGAATTTGAAAAGTCAAGCTTATCGTATATTTTGGAACAGATGGAGTATTATTTATGTTATAGCATTCTGATTCTATGTCCTGTTGTTCACTTGTAAAATCGTCTGGGTCTTAGGGAGTCGGCATTTGGTTCAAGTAGTTCAACGACCTTTAGAAAATCATCACAGTCGAGGCTTCTATGTTTTGTTGTGACGGCAATAGCAAAGCTCGCAACGTACCATTGTGAATTACTCCCAAGGGCGCGGGTATCATTGGCCAAGGTCAATCTTTTCAATTAAAAACTCAAATTTTAAATATATTCCTATAATTAGTTTAGGGGTGTAATTTACTTGATCAAATAAGGTAGGAGAATAATATTGATGGGAAACATGTTTATGTGTTGGCTGACACTCGTATTTACAAATTAACTGATTTTTTAAATTTTAATTACATTATTAGGTTGCTCGTTCTCGAATCTCAGATGTAAGGGTCTGGCAGCGTGCTCGTGATTATTTGGGCTTGATGAATGAACCGGCAATATGTTTATCTGTGCTAGGTCCTTCAAGACCTTCAAATGGACACATGCAGAGTCCAGGCATTGTCAACTGGAGTGAAGGAGGCTCAAAAATGATTGCTCATATTCCATTTTACATTCTAGGTGAACAAGAAGGTATGGTTTTTTTTGTTTTTTTTTTTGTAAATTAGGATTTAAATCTCAGTAATGTGCCACTTCTGAGTTATAACATGTTATGGTTCCCAGTCTTATATCATGGTTTAGCCAATATCAAGATAGTGTTATTTCTTTAAACCAATGAATGTATAGTTTCTGAAATAATTTTTTGTTTCAATTGGTTCTTTGACTCAATATTAGTGTTCAGCTAAACCTATATTGTAGTTTCCATTGTTTGAACTAATCTGGAACCAGTTTCAACTTATTATCCTCCTTTGCAGGTCCTCCCTTCCATGATTTCTCTTTCTCAGACATCCTTCCCAGAGAATGAGTGTAATTTATTTTGACAAGGTGAATCATGGAGCAAGACTGGCAGGACAAGTTTGCATAGTACCACCTCGCTTGAAGCATCATGGTCATATAGGTATTTACCAATCTTCCCAAGATGTAACTAGTGCAGAATAATCTCCTTGGGTTGCTTGTGTAGTAGTATTTTACTACCACCTAAATGCTTATATTTTTAATTATTGGAAGCATTTTGTTTTGTTTTGTTTTGTTGTAATAACATGACATTTATTTAATTCATTGATATTCAAACTTTTGTGTGTAATAAAACATTGAAAATTATATAACATGATTGCTGCCTTTCATATATTACTATATTAAAGTCCAATTAATTTTTTTCTTTACTTTTTTAAAAAAAAATTGATAATCCAAAATTTCATTACATCATAAAGAGTTGTTGTATAAATGAATTATAACTCTTATTTTAAAGAAGCAACGCATAGTCATCAGCTAAAGTGAAATACACTGTTATATAAGTCTGCAACTGGAATTTGTCCCTCCTAAACATGACTCGAAAATCATTGAAATTGTTGTGGATATGAGATTATGCAGTGTTGAGACTAATTGAGGGGGAAGATATTCCGGTGAAGATAAATTCTCATCGGCAATCTGAAATACTATAGTTAGGATGCTTCCAGAAGTTTCCAACCGTGTTTCAGGAAGGATAGTAAATCCTGATCCCAATACCGCCACCCTTTCGGAGTTTCCACCCTCGAGTAATGCCTTCAACGCTGAGTCGTCTATGGGCGCATAAACTATGTAATAACCTGTTGCATCAGCGTAGCTCTCTTGCAGATAAAACGTCGCCATTTGCTTTTGCTTTTGCTGTGGCTACAAATTAATCAAACTATGTATACTAAACCAACCTTGGATTTGATTGATTAATTAAGTAGTAAATCTTAATTAATTAATTACCTCAACTAACACTATTGAAACACGATTTGATTGGTTGCATCCAGTGGAAAAGTGTGCTAGATCTCGAGTGTGACACCCATGAGAAAGGATATCCCACTGCAAAATTTACTAGTAATTATTATACATGCATGATCACAACGTACCAATATTTAATTTGAAGTTAGAATATATATATATATATATATATATATATATATATATATATATATATGTCGTATGTAATTTATAAATTTTAGGAACATTAATTAATTACTTGTCAGTTTTAATTAAGATTAAAGTAGGTAGCTAGTGCCTAGTAGTAGTAGTACCTTGTTGCGTCGACTCCCAGAGCGAAGAAGCTCAAAAATATTGTTTGCCGCAGCGGGTAGCCTTACAGAAGTTGAAAGTGTTATAATGACACCTTGAGGGTTCCCAGGATCATCTACGATAAAGTTGGTCTTGACAAAGATGATATTATCATCCACCCTCCTTGGTAAAGGCCTCCACTGGTTTTCTGTCGAAGCTCCAACAGCCGCTGCATTGTAACTTCTACTTATTCTCTCAGAAAGCTTCAATATACTCTTCCTTCCGCCTTCATTATTTATGTAAAACATGCATGCATGCATAATTAATTAGGCTCCTTAATTAATTCATGAGTTTGAATATCTTGCAAAAAAAAATCAAAATTAATTTTAGTATATATATATATATATATGCAGCCTCACCACTGTTGTCATCCACGAGTACTTTGAGGCGCTCACACTGCCTCTCCAATATACTGACCCAGCGCTTGGCGCTGAATGCGAAACCTGAAGTAATTAGCTGCCTGAAGATGTTAGGAACATAACTATAATCTACTTCATTGTGCTCAATCCATGTAACCTTGGAGGAGAATCCATTTTCAAGTCCTTGGATTAAACAGCCTGATGCCTTCCTTTTACACTTTATTACCGGATTAGGGAAAATACTTTCCAAGGAAACGTCCACCACTATCCATGCATTTACGGCACCCATTTGTTTACAGTATCGTGCAAAATACATCTCCCTAGTCGTCTCAATTAGTGGAGAGGCCACATGAAGCTCTGCTTTCATCTGTTTACTAATTTTATAGTGTTAATTAACCAAGAAAATTCACAAAATAATGTTATGGAACCATGAATTAATACATATATGCATGCTATAAATCTAGATTAATATATATTTATATATACATACCACTTGCAAGGCTCCATTAGGATTCCCCAACTCTTCTCCTATTGATAATAATCCAAGGACTCTGGCTTTTGAGACAATATTGCAGAAAACAAGTGACCATTGTTCCTGATTATTTCAATTCATGCAACTACATACTGTCAGCAACTAATTTACATCATTCAAAAAACAATGAAGATTCAGACACCGGACAAAATCCCGGATAAAAAATATGGATGCAACTCTTTTCTAGCAATACAATAATATAGCAAACTTAATGTTGCATATGTTACATTGTTAATTTGGTTGGTTACTTTTTAATTTTTTTTGTTTGTGAAATATTTAGGACAGGGTTGAGTAGCATTTAATTTTTTATAGGAAAAAAGTTGCATCTGGGGCTTTTGTTGTCCCGTGCACGCCTGTAGCTAGGGTTGAGCTAAGAAACTCACTATATCCATGAAAAGATCAACAATGCTGAGCGGTTGCATTAATACAACCCCTGTTGCTCTTGAAGCTTCAGTTTGCAAAGAGGCTTGTCCATTTCCAACTGGAAATATCACAGGAGGCTTGTCGCTGCCTTGAAATTTAGCATAATTAGCTGCAAGGCCGTCTGACAGCTCTAAAGGCTTATCTCCTCCCACTGCAATCAATTTAATGATCTCTTCTAGAGTTGAGCCAAGGGACGCAAATCTCCGTTGATATTCAGGGACATTCAGTGTCTCAGTTTCTTTATCCTCGTCAAACATCCACAAGGGTTCCAGTGCACAGGCCTTCTGGATTAGTTCATCAGCAGCTGCAACTGCAAGATCATTAATTTTTGCCTTAGAGGATTCAGCACTCACCAAGACTTGCATAAGAAGGTCCGTTGCTAGGATATCTCTCCCAAAAAGTACTGGTGAAATTTGGGAATGTGGTGGATTAATTCCAAGATTTGGTGAAGTATGAGTAGGTAATGCATGGTTAGGGGTAGTAGGCTCTTGATCAGATGTGGCTGAAGCACTTTGAACCTGTACGTGGTTAAAGAATTATATTTTGATTATCATGTATTTATGTATATGAAACTAGAATATTATAAAACACATTAAATCATCCAATTTAACATTTTGAAAAGACAAAAATAACTAAAAGTGCAATGCCAGGATTTTTTGGGGAATAAAAAAACTTTGGTTTTTCTCCTTTTACTTTTTCTTCTTATAATTCTTCTTAGCATATTAATTTTAGGGTTTCCTGATCTCAGGATCTGTGGTCATGACTGCCCCTCATTAGTCTCACAGATATCCAACAAAACAGGCAAACGCATAACTAAACTTCAGATAATTATAGCAATATATATAACTACATACATTAATCTGGATTTGACTATTTCTATATATATATATATATATATATATATATATACCTGTAAGTTAATATTGAGACTGAGATCTAGCCTTGAATTTTCTTGTGTGTCCATGATCGTGTCCCCAAACCTGATGTTAAATATAAAATACATTTTGTTATGTCAGTAAGAGACTTATGACGTATATAATTAACAAATGAAAAATTCAGAACCTTAATTAGATCTAGCAACGTTTACCATGCACATAAAGCAATTTAAATCAAACTATATAATGACATTTAAAAAAAAAATTAACTCGTGCATGCAGAAGATATATATATATATATATATATATTATATGGTATATATATAATATAAAACAAAGAATATTCTCATTGATAATTAAATGAATCGAGCAAATAATAATCTTAATTTCTTTTAATGAGGAATCATGAGAAAGAGAGAAAGAAATTAATTGCATATATAAACACTGGATCCTAGACGTGCCTTCACTAATTATATCAAATTAGTTAAAACAAAAATGGGAAAGATTAGAATGACAGATAGTCAGATATATATACTTCTGTCTATTGGAGCGAAGCACACACAGAAGTAAATAGGTTTTGGAGTTTCTAATTTCAACCCCAATTTAATTAACTAGTTCAATTTTAGTGCAAGGCACGAACTATTATATATATATATATATATATATATATATATATATATATAAACTTATTCATGAAATATGAAATATATATAGTGATAACGATATTACTAATTATGTATATTTATTTTATATTAATATATACTTATTCATAAAGATAATTTTTCTAATTATATGTGATTAGCAATTAAACACACACAACATAAATTAAATATATGTAATAATTATATAATTAAGTTTAGAAATAAATAAAAAGAAACAGAAAAAGATGATAATAAATTGGAGCATCATTGTATGATATTGCTGCTCGAGTCGTTAATTTATCCTTCTTGCGTAATACGTATAATTACATAATCAATATACGGTAAAATTACAGACACGAGTTAATATGATGAAAAAAAAAGTTATCAACATATGCTTATAATATTTCATACCTCTATTTGTGTATCTCGATCGGTATTAGATTTCTTTTTTCTTTCGTCTTTTCTCTCTCATTTTTCTCTAATTTAAAAACCACATGTGAGAAATTATAAAAATCAAAGTTAGTCACTACATAAAAAACTCTTACATTTATTCTATCTTATCGTTATTGACTTTTAAAATTTAATTTGAGATATCTTCAAAATCAAACTCGGTATGATTTATAAACCAAAGTTAGTCACTATATGAAAAACTCTTACATTTGTTCTATTTTATCGTTATTGACTTTTGAAAGTTAATTTAAGATATCTTCAAAATTAAACGGGGTATGATTGAATAACAATTATAAAATAATAAATTTTATAATTAATAATATTTTTTAAATGGTTGAATTATATATATGTCCCTTGCAACCTAGATGGTAATATAGGTATAATTTAATTAAATCTCTACCATATGGAATGAGTTATTTGTTAGATTTGATTCACCTTTAATTTTTCTTCTTGATAGATCATTTTAATCATATTTGAAACTCTCTAACTATTTTAAATACATTTTTTTGTTGAATGAAAAGAGTATACAACATCAATTTAAAATATATAAAGGAGGTTTAAAAAAATTATAATTGGAGCAAAATTTAAGCACAAATATAATTAAGGGCTAAATATACTTTCGTTATATCAAGGTATCATCAATGTCTCTCTAAAAATTATTTTTTGGCAGAAGTTGACTGGAATATATACCCGATCCAACCAACAACTTGATTGTACCCGATTAATTTTATACAAATTGTGTATATAACATCTCCTTTCCGAATAAGAAAGAAAAGTCACATGCAAAGTATAATAAATCTCTAAATAAGTAAATAGAGCACTAATAATTTCAAAACATTAAATAATTGATAATCCACCAATATGAAATTAAATACAATTCTCTAAAAAGTTATACAATAAGCAAACCCTAAAACTAAATAAACTTATATATTAGGTTCAAGGTAGTTCTTTTCACACGAAATCCTAAATTGCCACTACAAATCTACCGGAAGAAAAATACAACATAAGTCAAATGCTCAATACAGATAAAGATATACAAAAGATGCACAACTAAAATATGCAATCAACTGACAAAATATTAAACAAGGCCTCAAGCATAAATACCAACGATAATATAATCTCCAAAGTTTGAATATAATATATCTGAATCAACAGAATTAATGAAATAAATAGAAGGCTGAATCAAAGTGACTAAATAAGTATATCATACTGAACTCAAAACAAAACAAAACCTTACCACACAGACAAGTCAAAATATATAATACCACACAGACAAATCGCACATTGGACCGCGAATCCAAATGCATGCAAATATAAAGGTGTGTCTAACACAAACATCATCAATCCACAAAACATAACAAAAACTAGGGTCAACCTATACGCATCCTGAACTGACATATCAAATAGTCAAAGCTCACACCCAGAGCAACATACAAAAGGATATGTCGTTGGCTGATCACATCGTCACGAAAATGTCATGCCTCGTTGCTAAGAGAACATATTTGTGGTACCTCCACAAGTGGTTATAACTAAGATATACCTTATCGCTTATCCTGCAAAGAAATATATATAATGTCACAACTCATGCGACACAATACCAATAAAACAGTTTTAAACAAACTTATATGTTAAATCAAATCAAATCAAATCAGAGACAAAATACCTTCAAAGTAATATAACAACATGTATCTCTCTACAAAAATCAATAAAGTTACAAATTCAAAATATTACAAAATATAACATTCAGAACATTTAGATCGAACCAAAACAAAATAAGAGAGTCAATTTGATAAGAAAACTAGTTAATTCGTTACCATCAAGAGGAACATAATTAAATTGAAGAGAGGAGAACCCGTGGCAAAGATGAAGGTAGTGCTCAATTTGATCACCAATATCGGACAGATTGTCATGTGAAAATTAATAATAATGTTTTAAGAAAATGAAATAATTCGGGTTCGATTCAAATCATCAGACTCAAGCATAAACGAAATTTCAATCAAATCTTATTTTATACTCGATAAAATTTGTGAATCAAATTTGAGTAACTCGATCAACTCAATTCGTTTACACCCTTAATAATGTTAACAACATCAGACTCAAGCATCCATGAATCCAAGCAACATCCAAGAATCAAGCATCCCGAATTACGAATAGTAACTCCTATGCCCACTTGACCAGACTCATTAATTGTAGCGCCCATATTTAGTTTGATTACAATTTACACCATCAAGAACCTCAAGGGCTGACCTAGTGGTTAAAATGGTTTATTCTCTATTTCGATTTCTTGGGTTCAAACCTTAGGATCAGTGTGATGGGTGCCTAAGAAGTTAAAACTTGAGAGACCCGTGAAGGCTAACATCAGCGCATGCCTTTTTGGGCTTTTCGCATCGCACAGTTGATTATTCTAATTAAGACTCCATCAGTCCATCCCTACCCTTTTTTTTTTAAAGAAAATTGTTTTCTTTTTAGTACCAATATCATTACAACTTAATTATATGAACTTTAATTTTAGAATTTATTAAACCGACTTAAAAAGATGAATATGAGATTATTTTTATGAAACATATGAACTATTGTTATCAACTCAAAAGTAATTGCAACGAGTAGAATATTTTATTGGATCTTTAGGAATTGGTCGTTGGGGATCTCTAGGTCACATTTTTTAACATCACTACAAGAAAAAGAATTACCTGCGACCGCATTTGGTCGCTAATAGATATATGCCACCGAATACGGTTGCTAATATGCGTCGCATATAATCTGGTCACTGAGTTGTCAATAGCGACCGAATTATAGATCTGCGACCGTAATTAGCGACTGGTGATGTCGTTGTTGGAAATGGAATTTGAAAACATTAAATATTAGAGCATTTTGAGGCTCAATTAAATGAGGGACTCGCATTCCAAAAATGTCGGGTCTTTGCACCAATGTATTCTCCTTCATGAGGAGTATAACTAGGTATATTTATGTGTTCAAATTCATTAATTAAGAATTGAATGAGAAAATTGACTACAAAGTCACCTACTTGAAGTTGTAAATTGTAAAAGTCTCACATAGTGGATTAGAGAAAAAAATGAATAACATATATATGGGATGTTTGCTCAATGGGAAGGGCCCTGAGGGCACCCCACTTTTAATGGAAGGAAAGGACCAGCTAACGCATGGTTGAAACTCACACGCTGCAGCCGCCATGCGCATGTGTCCGTCCGGTCTTGGCCGATTCGATTCGGGGTGGGTCGATGGATCGTGGCGCGCATGCATGTGGTCATGATATATATCTTTTTAGACAAAATCTGTTTAATAATTTAGATTTTGTCTAAGCTATATCAATACTACGTAGTTTTGTCACACCACGCCAACGGGAATAAACCGCGCCAACAGAAATAAACTGCGCCAATGGGAATAAATCGCGCCAACGGGAAGATACCAACCGTGGAAATTTTCTATAAATAGTCGATGTGGGCGCCTAAAACAGATATCAACTTTTTCCTCCGTTCTGCAAAGTTTTTCCCGTTTCCCGTCCCGTTTGCTTACAGAAAGGTTTTCATTCTCCTTCTCGTTGCCAGTAAAGTTTTTCGTTTCCCGTTCTTGTTTGTTCCTTCCCGTTGCAGTAAAGTTTCCCCTTTCCCGTTCTGGTCTGCTCCTTCCCGTTGCAATATTTCTGTTTCTGCATAGTTTCATTTTTCCACATAATTGTGCAGTAAGCTCTTTATGGTTTCTGCATACATGCATTATTATTCATACAGTTCAGTACATAACATAAAAGTTGTGTTCGTAGTGTTCTTAATTTTGAAGTGCTTCTAATTAAGAACTGGAAATCCGTTTTATCTTGGGAAGCAATTATTCATTTAATCCTTTAGCACCAGTGAGAGAATAAATTTGTTTTAAGGAGACTTTGTGAATTCAAATGACTCGAATTTATTGATTTATATTTGACATTTTATATTCTGTTTTATTATATATATATTTATTAAATAATACTATATATTACGGAATACAGTCCTTAAGCTGAGTAATCGTGGTTAATAGTTCATATGTCGACTATGGTCACTGACGTGGCCCACGAGTTAGTGACCGTAAGTAGCAATCGGCACAGTCGCTAACTCCTTGACACCATTCAAGGTATGGGATATTCATCAGAGACCGCTTGTGGTCACTGATTATTAATTACGAAAAAAAATTGCCTGTTTTTTTGGGTTTTTTATAAAAAATATATATGTTTTATATCTCAAGACACAACAGTATATATAAACATCCGATTCATTTTTTATATCCTAACACATACACAACTAATACAAAATATATATCCATATGCAAACACATAAACAGACACAATATTATTGCTATATACACATTAATAAACCAATATGAATAAACCATGCAACCAATTGCATAGCATTCAATGTTCAATAACTGATCTCATTTGTAACACTAAATATGGCTACTCGTGAAAAATAAAGTGTCAATTCCCTTATCAACCACATTATAGCACACACATAAGCACACAAATATAATCCAAATCATTGTCATAAACATCTAGTCACATCATGGCTGTCCGGACAAGGACCCAAATTTAATCCCGCATAAGATGAAAGTATAGATTATAGCGAAACTAATGCCAAGTTTAGAGAAGAATAACAACAACTTTATATAAACATCCATATTAAATTCCCTTTTCGAAGACCAACCTTGCCTAATCATAACACTTTGATCAATTCACGATCTGATCAGACCAATAGTGTGAGACCCCAGATTTAATCAATAAAGATTTAAATTTTGTCAAAATAATTTTTTAATATTATGGTGTGAATTTGAGATAATATTATAGTTGTGGGTAGTATTTATAAATTTTGCAAAGTATGCAAGTGGTTATATTATATTCGATTGGTCAGGGAATATTAGGTTTAGCGAGGAATATTCGCATAACAACTCAATCATTGGTGGACCCCATAATGTAATTATTGTCGGATCGAGAAAACGACAAAAATATTTTATTGAAATAACGGCGGAAGTTTTACTAGTGGTTATTGTTGAACTACTTAGTAGTAAAAATACGAGAATACGTGTGGTTGTTAAGCAAGTAGCACGGTATTGATTATTGATGCTTATGTGAGAAGTCACTCGGTTTGATTCCATTATGTCGATTAATAATATGAATTATTATAGCGATAATGACGTTTTGTTTTATTCAGTATTATTAACGTAATAAAAATGAAACATCTTTTATATAAAATAGAATACTTTATTAAAGTTATTATATAAATAGAATATATTATATTTTATTATGCATAGTGTTGCATAGTGTTTTTGCATAGTGTTTTGCATAGTATTGCATAGTGTTTGCATAGTAAAATGTTTTTATATAAATAAAATATATTATATTTTATTTAAAAGATTTTCTTTAAATATGGACCGTCGATTAAAGTAAATCAACTGACCGTTTCATGGATTAGTTACTTATGCATTCCATTTTCCTATAAATAAGCTCATTCCTTCATTATTTTCTTATTTAATTCATTGAAACTACTGTAGAGAGAGAAATTATAGAGAGAAGTTATAGAGAGAAAATTATAGAAAGAAGAAGAGTATTCGCTACTTCACTACTTCTATATTAGGTTCTTTTTACTAGTAAGGGTGTTATTCTTTTCTTCGAAGAGAACTTCATTATTCCATTCATTATTATTTCGTTGGAATAACTTTGTAAAAAGTGGCATACCCTATACATAACTCAGATACGTGGCATACCCTATACTTGGTGAAATCCTTATGTTATTCCATTGCTTATTATTACATTGGAATAACTTTGTATACGCTGGTTTACCCTATACTTGGTGACATTCTTCTATTATTACATTGGAACATCACATGCATGTGTTTTACAGGACACGGTTCCGTCTTTATTATTATTCATTGGAACATCCTCGCTCGTGTGTTTTACAGGACTGGTTAAAATCTTTATCATTCATTGGAATATCCTATCGTGTGTTTTACACCGGATCCGGGTTCCATCTTTATTATTCATTGGAACATCCCGTCGATTGTGAATTTCACACGACTGGTTCCGTTATTATTATTATGTTGGAATAAACATACATGCACAAGCACCGCATGCGTGGTGATTTCTTTTGTTATTCCATTCTTTATTATACCCCGTTGGTTAAAACTTTGACTTCTATACTCCATGAAATTAGTAGAATATCCTCGATATTTGCGTTTCATCCAAATATCTTTTCATGGAAATATTCTTCCGATCATTCTTGAATTTTACTCTCTGAAAACAAAGATCATGTTGACAATTTGGACGTTAATAATTCATGGATTAAATAATTCTTGAACTTGTTTTATTGAATTATTATGTCATTGTCATCATCCTCATGTTATATTATGTTATCTTTGGCTTACGTGCATAGATGAAATTAGTATGATTATGACGAGGATCATTCGGTATAATCACGACTTGATATAAATGATGTGACTAAAGTCCTCGGTGGCTCGTAATGCGTTGATGGATAGTTTTGGTATGATTATGACCGGGGTGATTCTAAGGTATAGTCATGACCATTGATAATTTGATGAAAATCCTTGACCGTAGTAGTACGGGGATGATTAAATGTGGTGGTTTATTTATTAAGTCGAGTCTCGCCGATAAAATTGATGAAAACCTTTTAAAACCTAAAAGATAGTAGACTTTATTCTCTACTTGACTCTTTTAATGGATTACTTATTATTCACTGCAGCTTAAACCGGTTGTCTATTGTATTTTATCGGTTTAACACTTTGTTGAAGGCTAATGATAATTTATTCTCGCATTATCTTAGTCATAATATTTTTCATTGGGCTAGTTGAGCTCACCCTTTCTTTTCACCGTTTCTCTCGTGGAAATGAGAACATAGTTGGGACGAGTCGGGGAACGAAGTAATGGTCCCAGAGGATAAGATTAATAGTCCTCACTATTACGTGAAATAGTGTGATAATAGTTGTAATGAGGACTCCTTTTGAGTTTGTATAATATCTAGTAGACAATATTTGTATTCAAACTCAAAGTTTATGTCGTATTGTACACGACAGTTATATTAGTAAGTTGTATTTGAATTAATGTACCATGTAAGTGGCGACCCAAGATGGGTGACGATACCTAATTTTGGGGGCGTCACGGTTGGTATCGAGCTTTGGGATATGATCCTGGCTAAGATGTGAGACAAGAACTAGGAGGGAGAGACGGGAATTCTTCGCTAGTATGACCTACCTAAGTTTATGTGGTATTTATTTGGTCGGTCCGAGTATAGGGATAATATGTGATATGTTATTTAACCCATGTTTGGTGGCGATTTGAAAATGACATCCGAAAATATTGAGATAAGCAATGAAGCACATGAGACCAGTTGAGTCATTTCAACCAAAAGGTAATGAGCAACAACACGATAATAATCATCTGGGTGGCAAGCGGTCATCGAACAATGATAACCATCGTGGGGAAATTATCATGTCAAGAATGGTAACCATTTTTGGTAATCATGGCCAAGATAATAAGAATGGACATTTCAAGAAGAGAGGGTTCAACAATGACGTGAAGACGCGTCGGATCAAAGACCCGCTTCAAAGGAAGAAGAAGCGACCACCGGTCGTATGTTTCAAATGCGGACAGAGGGACACATCCGTCCAAACTGTACGCAAAGCAATCCAAAGCGTGTTTTAATTACGGAAGAGAAGGTCACTTAGCTCGATTTTGTCGTATGGTGAAGTCAAGTCCAGTTGAGATAGTGATGCCAAAGGATGTCTCAGACAAGCCAAAGCCGGTAGTTTAAGAGAGAGCGTTTTTTTTTTCTCGTGACGAGGAACCTGAATAAAATTATCACGGGTAAGTTAAGAATAAGCTCTTGCGAAGTCTATATCGTATTCGATACCGGTTCTACCTATTGTTTTATCTCTCTTGCTTGCGTTCAACGTTTAAATTTGACTCCAGAGAAATTGGACTTTGATTTATCTGTTTAAACTTAGTTGGGAGAAACCTTCGTTACCTCCACTGTTTATAAATCTTGTTGATTCAAATCGAAACTTTCACGTTACCTGTCAATCTTATCTCTTTGAAAATACTTGCCTTTGATTTTAGGAATCAATTGGTTAACTACTCATCATGATTTTCGTAAGGTTGTTAGCTTTTATATTTATAACAACCTCATATACCTAATTCAAAGTAACCAAACCCTAAAGTTAATCAACGTTATATCAAGCCATAAGTAAAGAGCTCCGAACCTTTCGTTGTTGACTTCCTTGTGTGGAATGCAATCAAGTCGGACTTTCAGAGGCGACATCGTGAATGAAGATGGCAAGTTTATAGGTATCATTGTGAGGTGCTATCTAGGTTAAGGGATAGAAGTCACAGTTGGTATCAATGTGACGTACTATCCAAGTCTTGGATAAGAGTAACAGTTTTGAATGATATTTCTATCATTAATAAATTTCTTGACGTATTCTTGAAGATTTCCTAGCCTACCCTAGAGCGTGAAATCGAATTTTGTATTGACCCCAGTACAAAAACCCATTTCTTAAACCCTCAAATATTTCTTCAACTAAAAGGATCTGTTTACGTGGTTTATGATGAAAGTCATAATAAAAGCATAGGACTGATGAAAATCATGGGTATATGAAGTATTAGTAAGTTTTATGATGAGTTATGTTGGTTAGTATGTGAAAACATGAAAGTTTCTTTGAAATCACAAAAAGTTGAAAATCAGATTTTGGTGAAAAACGTAACATGAAATTCAATTGACCATATCTCTTATTATATTTTGAATTTTTGAATGTGGTCAAGTCCTAGAGTTAGATCTATGAGTTACCTAACTAATTCAAGTGGAATTACTGGAAAAGGTGTTGTAGATTTTTGTGTGGACTGATTTTAGCAAAGGAGGCCAAAGCTGTAAATTTCAAAAATGCTACTGCCCAGAAACTTTAAGGGGCTGTTTCGGCCACTTAAATTATGAGAAAAATTCTGGCCTTTTGGGACATGAAGGTATATGGTATAAAGTATCTCCTGTCCAAAAATGAGCTCATTCTGACTTAAAATGAGCAAGTTATGACTATTTCAATATTTAGGTTTTTCCGACGAAAAACGCTATAACCGGAGTTCTATAACTCCGATGACCATGAAATTTAAACTGGAAGCTCACGTTAACATGTGTAAGGTCCTGCCAAGATTTGGGAATTTTGGAGTTAAACTTGAGGTAGCTAATTTCTTAAGAAATTAATTAGAAATTGATTTTGAAAAATAGAAAATGAATTTTAAAAATTCGAGAAAAATATATTTTCATCATGGGACTATATTATGCTAAATCCCAGAAAAGAAATATTTTTGGGACTTATTTGGTATTTTTCATGAAAATAGTTTAGTTACGAACATATGAGTTAAATATGTTATGTGAAGTAACAAAGTTGAAAATAGGATTTTTATGGCTAGAGAATCCTATATAGAGTATATGCATATTTTTTGATGAGGATTTGATAATTGGTGATGATATTTTATGAGTATGGCATTTTTGAATGATTAAATTCATTATATGGTAAAGCGTAAACAATTGAGATAAATTATTTATAAATTTAAGAAGTGATTAAAATATTATTATAATATTAATGTTATTAGATTATGAGATTATTAAGTGATTGATAACATGGGGATATTCTTGAATCTCGGATAAATTATATTATAAATGTTTAATATTTATCCTTTATCTCATTTGATTGATTCTTTATATCATTATCCTCATGTTTATATTATGTTGAAAGTCAAATATGGAAGTAGTGCATAGATGGACTTGGTATGATTATGACCAAGGATTATTCGGTATAATCATAATCAGTAATGAATACACAATTATCTTTGGCCAGTAGTGCATGGATAATTTGTGGTCGTGATACTTAATGAATACACAATTATCTTTGGTAGTAGTGCATGGATAATTTGTGGTCGTGATATAATGAATACACAATTATCTTTTGGTAGTAGTGCATGGATAATTTGTGGTCGTGATATTAATGAATACACAATTATCTTTGGCCGTAGTGCATGGATAATTTGTGGTTGTGATATTAATGAATACACAATTATCTTCGTCAGTAGTAGTGCATGGATAATTTGTGGTCGTGATATCTTAATGAATACACAATTATCTTTGGTCCGTAGTGCATGGATAATTTGTGGTCGTGATACTAATGAATACACGATTATCTTTGGTAGTAGTGCATGGATAATTCGTGGTCGTGATACTTAATGAATATCCTTGGCCCGTAGTGCGGGGATGATTCGATGATATGGATTAATTATTGAAATGAGTCTCAAAGAATGAAATATTAATTCATGGATGTGGTAAAAGTCATCTTTCGTAGTAGTGCATTGATAGACTTGGTATGATTATGACCACGGATTACTCGGTATAATCATGACCAGTAATTGAAAACACGAATATCCTTAGCCAAGAAGTGCATGGATAATTCATGGTTGTGATACTATTAAAAGTCGAGTCTCGAAGATTATTGGTTTTACTGAGTTATATATCCTTGGCTCATGTAGTGCAAAGATGAATTGTTAATGAATGTCTTTGGTAGGATTGCAAAGATGAACTTAATATTTTCAACGATAAAGGTATTCAAGGTATCCTCACCTCTTTATCATACTGTATCGTACTACCTAATTTCGAGGGCGAAATTCCATAAGGAGGGGAGATTGTGAGACCCCAGATTTTATCAATAAAGATTTAAATTTTGTCAAAATAATTTTTTAATATTATGGTGTGAATTTGAGATAATATTATAGTTGTGGGTAGTATTTATAAATTTTGCAAAGTATGCAAGTGGTTATATTATATTCGATTGGTCGGGGAATATTCGGTTTAGCAGGGAATATTCGTACAACGGCTCAATCATTAGTGGACCCCACAACAGAATTATTGTCGGATTGAGAAAACGACAAAAATATTTTATTGAAATAACGGCGGAAGTTTTACCGTGGTTACTGTTGAACTACTTGGTAGTAAAAGTACGAAGAATACGTGTGGTTGCATAAGAGCATTACCAGATTGATTATTGATGCTTTATGTGAGAAGTCACTCGGTTTGATTCCATTATTGTCGATTAATAATATGAATTATTATAGCGATAATGACGTTTTGTTTTATTCGTATTATTAACGTAATAAAATGTAAACATCTTTTTATATAAAATAGAATACTTTATTAAAGTTATTCTATAAATAGAATATATTATATTTTATTATGCATAGTGTTGCATAGTGTTTTTGCATAGTGTTTTTGCATAGTATTGATATAGTGTTTGCATAGTAAAATGTTTTATATAAATAAAATATATTATATTTTATTTAAAAAATTTTCTTTAAATATGGACCGTCAGATTAAAGTAAATCAATCTGGACCGTTCATGGATTAATTCTTATGCATTCCATTTTCCTATAAATAGAAGCTCATTCCTTCATTATTTTTCTTACGAATTCATTGAAACTCTAGAGAGAGAAATTATAGAGAGAAGTTATAGAGAGAAAATTATAGAAAGAAGAAGAGTATTCGCTACTTCTTACTACTTCTATATTCAAAGTTCTTTTTACGGTAGAGGGGTGTTATTCTTTCTTCTTGAAGAGAACTTCATTATTCCATTCATTATTATTACATTGGAATAACTCAGTAAAAGTGGCATACCCTATACATAACCTTGTGATACGCTGTGACATACCCTATACTTGGTGAAATCCTTATGTTATTCCATTGCTTATTATTATTACATTGAATAACTCAGATACGCTGGTTTACCCTATACTTGGTGACATTCTTCTATTATTACATTGGAACATCCATGCGTGTTTTGTCAGGTGTTTTACACATTGAACATCACATGCACCGGTTTTACAGGACTGGTTAAAATCTTTATCATTACGTTGGAATATCCTATTCGTGTGTTTTACAGGATCCGGTTCCATCTTTATTATTCGTTGGAACATCCCGCTTGTGTGAATTTCACCGACCGTTCCGTTATTATTATTATGTTGGAATAACTGTCATGCGCAAAGTACCGCATGCGTGGTGATTTCTTTTGTTATTCCATTCTTTATTATACCCCGTTGGTTAAAACTTTGACTTCTATACTCCATGAAATTAGTAGAATATCCTTGATATTTTGCGTTTCATCCAAAGATCTTTCATGGAAATATTCTTCCGATCATTCTTGAATTTTACTTCACTAAACAAAGATCATGTTGACAATTTGGACGTTAATAATTCATGGATTAAATAATTCTTGAACTTGTTTTATTGAATTATTATGTCATTGTCATCATCCTCATGTTATATTATGTTATCTTTCGCTTACGCGTAGATAGATGAACTTAGTATGATTATGACCGAGGATCATTCGGTATAATCATGACTTGATATAAATGATGTGACTAAAGTCCTCGATTGGTCAGTAATGCGTTGATGGATAGTTTTTGGTATGATTATGACCGGGGTGATTTAAGATAGTCGTGACCATTGATAATTTGATGAAAATCCTCGATCGCGGGTGCAGGGATGATTAAATGTGGTGGTTTATTTATTAAGTCGAGTCTCAAATGATAAAATTGATGAAAACCTTTTAAAACCTTAAAGATAGTAGACTTTATTCTCTACTTGACTCTTTTAATGGATTGCTTATTCACTGCAGATTAAACCTGGTTGTCAGTTTCTATTGTATTTTATCGCTTAACATCGTTGAAGGCTAATGATAATTTATTCGCATTATCTTAGTCATAATATTTCTTCTTTGGGCTAGTTGAGCTCACCCTTTCTTTCACCGTTTTCTTCAGAAATGAGAACATAGCATTTGGGATTTAGTCTGGGAACGTAAGTAATGGTCCGGAGGATAAGATTAATAGTCCTCACTATTTCGTGAAATAGTGTGATAATAGTTGTAATGAGGACTCCTTTTGAGTTTGTATAATATCTAGTAGACAATATTTGTATTCAAACTCAAAGTTTATGTCGTATTGCATACCTACGCTTATATTAGTAAGTTGTATTTGAATTAATGTACCATGTAAGTGGCGACCCAAGATGGGTGACGTATACCTAATTTTGGGGGCGTCACAAATAGTCTTTCTGTTCATTTTGTTCTACTATGCGTTACTTTTGTTTATGGGCTTGACTCCTTTATTCTCAAGTGGCTCGTACAAATCCTTACAGTAAAATAAATTCTTCATTTTTGGCTTCCAAATTAATTGCATAATTTAATTGTAGCAGTGAGTTTAATCATGCAACCTGCTATCCAATCCTCCATTTATTTCGCACAAGAAAATCACAAAAATAATCAAGCTTTTGATACCACTGTTGGGAAAAGTAAACCTAAAAATAATCTCAATCGGATAAATTATTTTTTCCTCTTTGTGCAATTAAATAGGAAATCAACAAACTCAATAATCAGAATGAAAATAATAAATAATTAACAATCCACAAGCAAGACATAATATTTAACGTGGAAACCCCTTAAAGAAAAAATTGTAGACCAATTTTCCCCAAAAGATCCCACAAAATAACTATACAAACCCTAGATTTCTTTCAAATCAAATAAAAATTACAAAATTAAGTATTAATTATTATTGGTAATGTGCCCGATCGAGCTAACTATTTGTAGTTATATTGAATTGAATATACCTCTATTAATGGGGTGTTTATTTAGAGTTAAATGGAGGTAAATGCTTAAAAATTGTCGGGCTGAATGGTTAAATGTATTTTTTTTTTTAGTTGAATGAAGTATTTTATATTTATTTTTTTCTTTACAATATTAACTATTATATTAAATAATATTAAATAAATTTATAACAATTTTGAATTTTTTCAAAAGGGTAAGTAAAATAATAAAAATGAAATATTTATATTTAATTTTTTTTCTTTACAATATTAAGTAATATTAAATAAATTTACAACAATTTTAAAATTTTTTAAAGAAATAAAATAATAAAATCTGTTAAACAACTTTTTTTTCATTACGTATTAAAATTATTTTTTTCAATTTTATCAAATAACCCTAAGTACTTTGGCAAGCTAACTTTCCATGATTTACTATACTGATAAAACAAAATATAAAAAGGAAAGTATAAAAATGCTGCGCATCCAGGGAATCGAACCCTGGTCAGTACCGTGGGAGGGTACTATGATACCACTACACCAGATGCGCTTCTTGACGTTGCTGAACTAATATATTAATAAATACAATTGCGAGTCAGCATATTATACTAACAAACCCAAACACGAAATTAAAAACATAAAAGAATTCTCCAAAATTTAGAATAACCAATTAACAATAATATAAATTTCAACTCCTTATCATTTATATTACGCTGTTATAAAATATTCTTAACAAAATTGTTTGTGCAATTCACTTGCCTCCGGGCTAGAAGAATTGGTAATAAAACGAGACCGAGGCAAAGCCAATTGGGTTTTTTCGTGTAGGAAAAATGGGGTTGGAGTCTTAAATAAATAAAATAACATTTATATCAAGAATCTAAGTGAAACCTCAAGTGGCCTTTATTCTGCAGAATTAAACAATTATACATACAGAATGGATTCTTATACTTTATCAGAATGGTTGTTACTTTCTCTGAATTTCACTTTCAAAATTCAGTATTATGGTCAGCTATGTGTCTACTTTTTCTTCTCAGGTAGCTTCTCTAACAACTCCGGTATCACCTCAAATAGATCACCTACGAGTCCATAATCAGCAACCTGCAATTAAAGGGAGCTCATTTGAAACATCTATTATATAACCACTAACAATTATTCCACAACCTGGCACATGAACTCACTATATTCGCAGAATTGACAAATACAATGCAAGTTAGTGTAGTAGTATATAAGCATTTAGGAAGGGCATACATAAAGAGCTCAAAGTGGATTCACCTCTTAAGTCACATGTCAAGTTAATGATGGTAGAGACTTAACCTGGAATATGGGTGCATCTGCATCTTTGTTAACAGCAACGATCACTTTAGAATCTCTCATGCCTGCTAAATGTTGAATGGCTCCAGAAACACCAAAAGCCATATACAGTTCTGGGGCAACAATCTTTCCGGTTTGGCCAACCTGACACGAAATCATTCATTATGAGCATGAGGCATCCATCAGTTGTCATTTAGAATCTGTGAAATTCCATCCAGAAACATTATTTACTAATACAGATTCATGTAGGTTACTCTCTCTGTCAGTACGAGGAAGGAATCTCACCCTACTTCAATAATATAAACACACCATGTTTACAAATGAAAGATGTGTTTTAGAAACAAATTATATTAAAATATCCCTGGATAAGACCAATCATAGCTTTCAACTGAATAAAATTTGATGCACTTTCTTCTTCTTGCTTGCATAAGAAAAAAAAGGTATGGGGGGACGGCACAAAGTGTGTTACACTATTGATGGTCCCGTCTGATTGTATACTGAAGTCATCAATATTCTTCAATATTATATAAGAGTTACCTGTAGATCATTAGGCACATATCCAGCATCAACAGCAGCACGAGTAGCACCAACTGCAGGAAAAAAAATAAAAAAATATATATATGTATATGTATATCTCAATTGGATATTAATGTCAAATCAAATATCATATTGGTTACTTTGACTACATTGCACTATGCTTATGAGCAGACAGATATGACAGGCCAAGAAACTTGAAGTTACCAGATTTCCAGTTAAAAAAATGTCTGTTGGGTTTCAAGGAACAACACTGACGATTCTTTTCTCATCAGCAAGTACGCGAGTTTCTCTCCCACAAAACAAATATATAAATGAAAAAAGGAAGAGTTAAGAAAAATGAGAATTCTAGAGAAGAACCTGCGGCACCAAGTTTCTCTGCAAGCTTCTCTAGCATTTTGAAGTTTTCAGCACTTTTCAATGCTCGCCCCCCAGTTATGACAACACGTGCATTTCCAAGATCTGGGCGTTCTGATTCCTGAGTCGTTTGCTTTACATATTTAGATGTACCCATTCCATCTGCAAACAAAAATGGCCTACGTTCTTAATTGGCAGAAACATCCCAAAAAATCTAATTTGCAAAACAAAATCCAAAACAATGTTAACCCTGAAGCACACTAGGAAATAGAAATCCAACGAAAGCTTCGATTTAATGTAATAAAAAGGGCCTGGCGTGCTCATTTGTACTTCTGATTAATTGCATACACGAAAATATGTACAACAATAACACCAGTGCAGTAGAGAATAATATAACATACCTTCATCAAAGGTTGAGAGGTCAACCGGGTCAATTGGGGCAGTATTAGATTTCGAATCGGCAGACATCGAGGTAACTGGAAAAGAAGTAGATCTAATGGACAACATACACGGGTTGGAACCAGTGTATCGAACAGTACATAGAGCATTTCCAGCATATATAGGTCTACAACATGTGAGGAAAGAAATATGGATCAACACCTAAACTGAGTTTTTTACTTGCTGGTAAGCAAATGACTCGCAAAATGCTCCTCTATGTTCCTTAACACCGCAACATATTAGATGATATGAGATAGAACCAGAAATATAATTCTGAATGAGAGAAAACACACAAATTTCACGTAAGAAGTGTGCATAACAAGCTTTTCTCAGTGATTGATTACATTAAATCACAACATAACACCAACTGACACTCGTTAGGTCCGGTAAAATTTAAAAAGGCTTCATTAAACTAGAGTTTCATAAACAATTAGGAGATATATCAAATTGTGGGAATAGCATCATTAACTTTTATAATTCACAACTGCTAATAAACAAAAGATATCCTCCTAAGCACACTCTGAAAGAGTTTGGTTGCGACACGGACAACAGAAATCACCTGACAAAAAGATGAGATTCGGACATTTTGATCACATCAGTAACCGGAGAAACATCCAGAAGGGCAGCTGCACACGGTAGTATATTTTTGCCAAATGAACCTGAAGCAGCAATTATATGAGAGTAGCCACCTTTCTGCTGAACCAAATGGAGTAATTTAGCCCATGGTTCAGCTACAGGATATTTAAATTTTTATGGATCAACACCTAAACTGAGTTTTTACTTGCTGGTAAGCAAATGACTCACAAAATGCTCCTCTATGTTCCTTAACACCACAACATATTCGATGATACGAGATAGAACCAGAAATATAATTCCGAATGAGAGAAAGCACACAAATTTCACGTAAGAAGTGCATAACAAGCTTTTCTCAGTGATTGATTAAATTAAACCACAACATAACACCAACTGACACTCGTTAGGTCCGGTAAAATTTAAAAGGGCTTCATTAAACTAGAGATTCATATATAATTAGGAGATATATCAAATTGTGGAAATGGCATCATTAACTTTTACAATTCACAGCTGCTAATAAACAAAAGAGATCCTCCTAAGCACACTGTGAAAGAGTTTGGTTGGGGCACGGACAACAGAAATCACCTGACAAAAAGATGAGATTCAGAAATTTTGATCACATCAGTAACCGGAGAAACATCCAGAAGGGCAGCTGCACGTGGTAGTATATTTTTGCCAAATGAACCAGAAGCAGCAATTATATGAGAGTAGCCACCTTTCTGCTGAACCAAATGGAGTAATTTAGCCCATGGTTCAGCTAGAGGATATTTAAATTTCTCAGAATCAGCAATTAGCACCTAGACAAGAAACAAATAATAACATTATAATTTCAGAGTCCATATAAGACAATTCATTATCCATATATACATGAAACTAAAACAGGTTGAAAGATTCTCATGCTGGGCTTGTTTTCTTCCTAAATCTGTATGGTTATGAACACAGTCACTAAAGACAATCGTATCCTAGAAATTACAAATTTATTCGACTCATACAAAAACGAACTCGTTTCTCACGAGGAGGGGGAATGTTCTAGGTTGGATTAATAAGATTTTTGAATTAAGACGACCAAGAAACACGCCTTAAAACATTCTTTTATTCCAAATCCCTACACTGTTTTATTCATAAAACATGTTTACCAAGTCACTCCAAGGCCAGGTCTAAAACAAAACACAGCTACTACAGTAGCTAGCACAACTTCTTTATGATGAATAAAATTGACAGAAATAATAGTGAGCATGAGTTTCATAAGCTAAACCTGAGAAATGGAAGGATGGCATGAGGCAGCATGTGCAGCAGCTTCTTGAAGGGAAGGACCTGACCCAGCCAGTAACATAGAAACAAAATTGTCCTCACTCAAAGACTTTGCAGCTTCTACAGCACTCAAGGATTGAGCCTTGAGAGAACCACCTTCATGTTCGGCTAAAACTAACGTGCTAAGCTATTTAGAAGGATTTCCGTACGAAAAAATGGAAGAATCAGAAATACATAATAATGAGTACAAGTGCTACAACAATTACAGAAATGACTTTCTCATCAGGAAAGCAAAAGTTCAACTAAAATTTAGTAAAAGATAAACAAAGTAACATTTAGACTAATATTATTGTCAAAACAACTTAAAAAAAAAAAAAACAACATCTTCATTCTCCTTTTACTCCCCGGACCAAGTTACAAATTATCTTTGTTAGACAATAGCAGAAAAAATCTCAAAATTATATAGTTAAAAATTCACCATATAATGAGTCAGTAAATGAGGATTTTTCTATTATTATTTCATGGAAGGAGCATTTTTAATTGTACAAAGGGAGAAAAGTAATCTCAAGAAGCCATCGATCGAAGCCCTATAACGGCTATTCTACAAACCGAGGTCACTCTCGTAATTCCACAATTCTCTTGCGCAATTAGTGGGATCTTACAGGATCATAGGAATTAGGAGCCTTAATTAAGGTAGGGAATCATTCTCAGTTTCCTAGCACAATCAAGGGAATCCGGAGATTTGATTATGGCAGCAAAGTGGGGATTTGAAGAATAAAAAGGAGTTTAGGTTGAGCGGAAAGACATGCCAATTTCAGAAATGTTTTTCCTCAGTTGTCTTAATTCCTTGTTCCTATTTCAATTTTAAAGTTAATTCCAGTCCAGTCTTCTACACTATTTTCATCTTCTTGTAATTCCAGTACCAATTTCGGATTTAAATAAATAATCTTTGTCCCATTTCATTGGTGTTGTGGTTGAAGTTACTCGTGTTCCTTTAGTCCCCATAACTGTTACACTTGGTATCAAAGCAAACCATCCTTGAATTTATTTGTGGGTAGTCAAACATGGTTGATGGTACAAGATGGAAGACTTTGGATGAACGGCTCACTTCTCAGGAGACGCGTATCACTGAGATGAATGATTTAATCAAACAGAATGGGGAGAATACGAATGGAGAAATTTGAAGATACACTGAAAGACATGAAACAATTGATTTTGGGGCTGGTTTAACCAACCAAATTTGCCTCTATTCATTTTGAAGGAAAAGCTAGACTGTGATACCAATTTTATCAATTTGAGAGGGGTATAATCCCATGGAGGGTGTTCATCAATGATGTGATTGTAAGATTTGGTGCTACTGACCATTTAGATGCTCAGGCTGAATTCAACAAACTTTCACAGACTTCCACGGTGGAGGCTTATCAAGATGAATTTGAGGAGCTAAGGGCTATGATCTTGACTAAGCAAAGAGGTTTGACGGAGGAATGTTTTATTTCAAGTTTCATTAGTGGTCTCCAGGAAATCTTAAGGGATGTTGTTCGGCCTTTAAAACCAAGGTTGTTGTTTGATGCTGTACTTTTGGCCAAACAAGAAGAAGCAAAGGTCAATAAAATTATCAGCTCTACAAACCTTCTCCTAGGCAAGCCACGACTCATTTCTCAACCCAATCATCTTACCCCACCAATTCTAGATACAACCATAATTCTAAGCTCACACCTATATAGTCAACTCATTCCAATTACTATAAATCAACCACTATTACTTCCCAAAACAGCGTCAATACCCCATCAATGCAAAAACCAAAATTATCCATTAATGAGGTCAAAGAGAGGAGAAGGAAGGGATTATATTTTTATTGCGATGACAAATTCACTCCAGGTCACAAGTGCACAACTAAATTATATATGATTCATGGAGAGGAGGAAGACGATGTACAGGATAAAGTTACAACAGAGGACATTACAAAAGAAACTTTGATGAAAGATGGGGTAGAAATCTCAATCCATGTACTCTCTGGTAGTGTAACTCACAGCACTCTCAAGCTCAAAGGAATGGTAGGCAAACCATACTTGTTCATAGTGGATCTACCCACAATTTCTTAGATCAAGACACTGCTAGGATGTTGGGTTGTCAAGTGGAGCCTACAATTTCATTATCCGTGGCTATAGCAAATGGGAACAAGTTGGTGAGTGATAGTAAATGTGGTAATTTCAAATGGGTTATGCATGGACAACTGTTCGAGTCATGCATGAGGATATTGTCTTTAGGAAGTTGTAATGTTGTTTTAGGTGTTGAATGGATGAAACAATATAACCTTGTGACCTTCGACTTCCACAAGCTGCAATTGATCATCACAAAAGGTAACTCTTAACTCTTAAGGGCATTAAGGAGGATGGAGAGCTGAGAATGCTGAAGGCTTGGGGAAAATGACCAAAGGTATGATAGGATACTTGCTACTTATGGACGGGAATGCAGCACAAGAAGACACCCCCAATCGTTAATGAGCTTCTAGAGGAATTCTCCGATGTAGTTCATGAACTAAAAGGGTTGCCACCAAAAAGGAGACATGATAACAAAATTCCTTTGGCAGGTAAAGGAAATGTTAAAAGATGACATCATACAACATAACAATTCGCCATTTGCTGCCCCAGTTTTGCTGGTTCGCAAGAAAGATGGTTCATGGAGGTTGTGTGTGGATTACCGGACACTGAATGAGCTCACTATCAACGATAAATTTCTCATTCCCGTTATTGAGGAACTCCTGAATGAATTACATGGGGTAAAGTGGTTTACTAAGATTGACTAGAGCGCCGGAGGATGTTCCAAAAACTGTTTTTAGGACTCATCATGGGCACTTTGAGAATAATGTCATGTCTTTCGTGTTAACGAATGCACCAGCTTCATTTCAAGCATTGATGAACGAGGTTTTTGCAGATTTTTTAAAGAAAACAGTGTTGGCATTTTTTGACGATATCCTGGTTTACAGCCGTACATTGGAGGCTCATGTAGTAAATCTCAGAAAGGTGTTGGAGGTGTTGAGAAATAACCAGCTGTTCACAAAGAAGAACAAGCGTTCATTTGGGAATACTCAGTTGGAGTACCTTAGGCATATAGTTACGGGAGAAGGGGTTAAGACTGACCCAAAAAAAATTGAAGCTGTGGTAGAATGGCCAGTTCTGACTTCCATTAAGCAACTTCGGGGGTTTTTGGGACTCACAGGTTATTACAGGAGATTTGTTAGAGAGTATGGAGACATTAATAGACCCTTGACTCAGCTACTCAAGAAAAACTCATTCCAATGGAATGATGGGGCACAGGCAGCATTTGAAGAACTTAAAAGGGCTATGAGTACAACCCCAATTCTCCAAACCATTCATTATTGAGACGGACGCTAGCAACACAAGGATAGGAGCAATTTTGATGCAACAAGGCCAACCTATTGCCTATCTTAGCAAGGGACTCAGTCAAGTTCATTTGGGATTTTTAGCTTATGAAAAAGAGTTGTTGGCATTAGTGATGGTTTTGGATAGGTGGCACTCCTACCTACATGGGCAACATTTCATCATCAAAACTGATCAAAAGAGTCTTAAATTTCTTTTAGATCAGAAAATTACAACTCATTTGCAGCAAAAATAGCTTTCCAAATTGATGGGGCTGGACTATGAGATACAATATAAACAAGGGGTGGAGAATAAGGTGGCGGATGCTCTCTCTAGAGTACACAACTTATATAAGGTACAACTCCGAATGATATCAATTCAACTGCCCGCATGGTTAACAGATGTCACTAATAGCTACAACGAAGATTTGGAGGCTCAGAAGATTATTGAAGTACTCACAAATGGTGGCATAGGTTCTGAGCAGTACTCTTACCACAAAGAGGTGATTAGAAAAAGGAATCAAATTTATAATTGCACTGTAGGAGGCTTCAGGGATAAATTAATGGATACAGGTTTTGGAGGACATTCGGGCAAGGATGTGACTCACCAGTCACCAAGAGATTAAACAATTTTTTGTTTGGCCTAACTTGAAAAAGGATGTGAGCCGCTATGTTCAAGAGTGTGATATTTATCAAAGAAGCAAGGCTGAAAATGTTCCTTACCTAGGGTTACTACAACCCTTGCCCATTCCTAATAAAATTTGGGAGGATATCTGGATTTTATAGAGGGGTTACCCAAGTTAACCGGAAAAGATATCATCTGGGTAGTGGTAGACAGGTTCACCAAATACAGTCACTTTATTTCACTCTCTCACCTTATTACAGCTAAGGAGTTGGCTGGAATATTTTTCGAAACCATCTACAAACTTCATGGGTCGCCTAGGAGCATTGTGAGCGACAGGGACAAACTCTTAGTTAGTGGATTTTGGCATGAACTTTTTAGTCTCGCATACTTAGTTACATTATAGCTCGGCCTATCATACTGAGAGTGATGGGCAAACTGAAAGGGTTAACAAATGTTTGGAGTCTTATCTTAGGGCCATGACCAGTCATAGACCACATAATTGGACTAAATGGTTGCCTGTTGCGGAGTGGTGGTACAATAGTTCCCTACATAGCTCTATCAAGATGACACCTTATGAGGCTCTATAAGGCACCAAATCTAGGACAATAAATATTCCAAACATTGAAGTTACCAATGTGGAAGCGGTGGCATCTTTCTTCCAAGGAAGGGACCTACTGAACAAGCTACTAAAAGAATCTCTTCAACAAGCCCAACAAAGATACAAACACTATGCTGACCTTCACATGACTGAGCGAGAATTTGAAATTGGTGATTGGGTGTACCTGCGGTTGCAACCCTACAAACAATCTTATGTTGCATTGAGAAATAATTTAAAGCTTTCTTCTAAATATTTTGGCCCATATCAGGTGATAGAAAAGGTGGGTAAGGTAGCCTACAAATTGTCTCTTTCACAAGGCTCTTTGGTTCATCCTGTTTTCCATGTCTCTCTTGAAAAAGAAAGTTGGCGCTAAGAAAGTCCCAAGCACTGTTCTTCCTACTGTAGGACCAGAAGGGCAGTTTCTAGTCCATCCAGTTGTTGTTTTGAGCAGGAGATTAGTGAAGAAAGGAAATTGTCTGGTTCCTCAAATGTTGGAGCAGTGGTTCAACACCATTCTTAAAGATGCAACGTGGGAGGATTCAGTACATGCTCAATTTCCAAATTTCAATCCTTGAGGACAGGGATTTCGAAAGGGGGAAGCACGGCTGCCTTGAAACACAAGATCCAGGACCTGATAGACAACGGAGAGATCGTGGTCACTAAACCAGATCAGCCTCACGTGATGATGTGTGTGATTGGTGTATGGTGCATGGTATATATATAAGGAGTAAGGTGTAAGGTAAATTTCGGGGACGAAATTTTTAGAAGAAGGGGTGAATGTGAACTAGAAGGGTTTCGAGAGGTGGGGAATAGCCAGTCCAAGTTGAACCACCACATGGAAATGATCCAAAAGCTCGCGAGGAGTAAAAAGGGCCTGATCACTCTCGTAATTCCACAATTCTCTTGCGCAATTAGTGGGATCTTACAGGATCATAGGAGCCTTAAGCAGCAAAGTGGAGATTTGAAGAATAAAATGGAGTTTAGGTTTAGCGGGAAGACATGCAAATTTTAGAAATATTTTTACTCAGTTGTCTTAATTCCTTGTTCCTATTTCAGTTTTAAATTAATTTCCACTCCAGTCTTCTCCACTATTTTCATCTTCTTGAAATTCCAGTACCAATTCCGGATTTAAATAAATAATCTCTGTCCCATTTCATTGGTGTTGTGGTTGAAGTTACTCTTGTGTTCCTTTAGTCCCCGTAATTGTTATAAGCCCGAAAAGATAACTGGACAAAATCAAACCCGTATCAAATTTACTTCTGCTTATGAATCTACAAATGGGTGTGCTAGAGCATAAGAAGTAACATAAATTAATTTTTAGGTATACTTAAAAAGCGAAAGTTAATTACTGATTTATCTTGCTGGGTTCTTTCCGTGGACTCTAAAACAACTAATCCTAAAAGATAGAATTGAAAACTATGCGCTAAAAAGGAGCAAAGTGATGTATATGGAACAAAGAGAACTTACATATCTGTATGTGGAAGTTGAACTGAAACTGATTGAACTGTTTCTAAAAGCTCTGGGCATCAGGGTATTGGCCATTTCTTCTCCTACTGGAGGACTTGGGTAAAAACAAAGCCCAAACACTAGCGGAATTCTTCGGAACAACCTCGTATGAGAGAGACCTGTGCAAACGTAGCACAAATTTTATTATTTATTTATTTTATTTTTTCCCTAAAAATTTAGTTTTATTACAATTTCATCTTTCTTAATTTTTTTAATTTTTATTCCATCTCCAAATTTTGATAAAATTTCTATTATATTCTTATATTTATTGCATATTGCTTATACAATACGTGTGCCACTATAACTAGTTAGTATTTATTACAGGTTCAAATTGTTTATTTTGCTATGTAATATTGTAATGTAATGTAGAAAACCCGTTTAATATTTATAAAACATAATAAATTAATTATTCACTTGTTTGTATATTCATATATTCACCTATTTATGTAATAGTAAAATTTTATTTAAATACAAATACTTATATTTAGATAATTTAATAAAAAATATTATATTATTAAATATTATTGATAGGAAGAATATGAAATTTAAGGAACACTTATTAAAGTAAAATATATATGAGAATAAGAGATAATATTAAGTAGACAATTATGATAATGAAAATATAGATATAGATATTTTGAGATTGAAAAAAAGATGAAAAATAATTGTATTTAATCTTTTTTCTAGAAAAATATAATCTTTTATAATTTTAAATATATAGTATATTTTTTCCGTAACTTTTTAATCTTAAGGGCTATTTCTTAAATTTTAAGACTAAAAATCATTTTGTGCTATTAAATATGTATATGGATAATATATAAAAGAAAAATAGTTTATTTTCCTAAATAATCTAATTCAAAGACCAAAATAAATTCTTTTGTGCTTATATATATAGTAGTAATCCATAATAAATGTAAATGATAGCAATTACTAAATCTTAAACTTTCAACGTCTAACTAACTTACTAGTAGTGTTGTATACATGTATGTGATTTTTATTTGCTATACGTGATTATTTAAAAATAAAAATAAAAAATTGGTATATTTTAGTCCAGATCAATTGAATATTTTACATAATTTTTATGCATCAAGTAGTATAGATATTAAATGTTTTTATCTATGTTGAAGTATGTATATGAGTCGGGACTGATCATTCATCATTCGGTTATAACCGATCCGAATAGGCTATTCGGTTATAACCGAAAACCGAAATAATTATAATTTCAATATCCGAAAAACTAACCGAATTTTGGAAATAACCTAATACTGAATTTAACGAATTTTGGAAATAACTGAATTACCGAATTGTAAATTCGGTAATTCGGTTAATAACCGAACATGTGCAGTTTACTAGGTCAATTTGCCGAACTCTTGGTGGGCAGTCCAAAATCCTTAAAGTTTAAAATCAGTTTAGCAAGAAGATGGATCCCAAACGAGAATGCAATCAATCCACCACACAAGAAACAGTAATACCTAATAGAAATCTAAAGCAAAGAACACCCAATTTCAGCCCAATATTTCAAATATTCAAAACTGACGAAAATACCTTGTATTGGGATAGAGATGATGAATTTGATTCTGCAGATTGGGTGGAATGATGGCCTCCAATTGATTCCCCTTGATTGATGCAGTAGAGTACTGTTGAGGCCAAAGGATGAGTGACTGCTGTTTGGGATGAGGCTGATGAGTGACTGATGTTAACCCCTTGATTCTGCAGATGAGTGACTGCTGTTGAGTGAAGAAGATGAGGTGATGAGGCAATAAGTGAAGTGCTGACCTGAGGAGGAATCAAAACCCTGAATAAGGGAAAATGGCTTACCGATTTCACTGAAAGCGATGAGGAGTGAGAAGTGACGGCTGAGAAATGAATCAATTTTAGATCAGATAAGTATTAAGTTCAACTCTTTATTCGGTTATTCGGTCGTCCCAAAATTAAAACATGTATTATAACTAACCGAAATAATTTCCGGATATAATCAAAATGTTAAAAATAATTAAATTATCAGAAAATTTCAATTAAATTATAAATACCATAATTCAAAAGTCAAATTTGATTTACATAAACTTGGTTTTGACTCTCTTCTTAAAAATAATATGCTTGGTTTTGTCTCTCTTTTTAAAAATAATATTGTAACACCTCAGTCTCACATCGAAAGATATGGAAAAAATTTGTCTGCATGTAAGCAAATAAGTTACTACTAATAAGACATTTCAAGTCACGACCTTTTGGGTTCTTCTGATGATAATTTAAGATGACCTAATAAGATACTTATTGGACCAAGTAGTTTGAGCGCCTTATTTGGATGGATTTAATTCGATTCGAACTTGAGATTCAACCGAGATTTATTAGGACTCTGGATTTGATTCGGGTTGTTTATATATGGTATCGAGCCGAGCCGACTCGAAATCTCGGGCCTGATCATCCGACGGTCACGGATGTGGGGACACGAACGTTAGTGGTATTATCCTACAATGGAGAGATGGAGAGGTCGGAGGAGGGGGACACTTTCAAAGCAGTAGATTATCCCACAATGGCTAGAGAGACAAATATCTTTGGGCCGTGTGTGTGATCGGTTCTGACGGGGACGTCAAAAATTTAAGCAAATAAGTTAATACCAATAGTATCTTCAAGTTATGACCTTTTTGGAGTCTGTGGTGGGCTAAGATGACCCAAGAAGATACTATTGAGCCAGTAGTTTGAGGCCTTATTTTGATGGATTTGATTTGATTCGGACTTGAAATTTGACCCGAGATTTATTCCGGACTCAGGATTTGACCCGAGTTGTTTCAAATATGCTCCAGCAAGCTGATATATATACACAAAATACGAAAGTGGTTAGCATAAAATTTATTTTTAGGTAAGTTAATCAATAATAAACAAAAGAAAAAAATAATCATTGCAATTTTCACTTGTCTTTATACAATAATGAGTGATCATCCTATATTAAATGGACTATAGAAAATACAAAATTTTGATATTCAATAAGAAAAAAACAGGGAGATTTAACTTGTATTTAAAGTTAATTTTGGTAAATTGACTAATACAGTATCAACACGCAGATCAGAGGTGATCAATATTGATCAAATTATCAACTTACTATGAATTTAACTTCATGATAAACGAATCCATCAATTTGTAAGAGAGAATCATTACCCTTAACTACAATGAGTTATCACAAAACTATTATGTTAGTGACATCATCTTTGTCTACCCATCTCAATTTCTATTAGTCCTACGAGACCGGGGAAAAAAAAATTAATTTATGTTTGAAAAAAATAAAATTACAATACTATTTTTTTAATTAGATTGTACAATGCCATTTTTTTATATGTATCTAAATTATACCAAAATCACTTTTTTTGTAAAAATTTCAATTGAAAAAAATACTATATATTTTTTGAGAGTAATGGCAAAAAAAAAAAATTTGAATCCCCCTGTCACCCAAGACTTATTGAATTTCTATTGACCATAATGATACTAAGGGGACGTTTGTTTAAAAGTTTGAATTCATTTGAATCGGTTAATGCCTTTATTTTTGTCCTGAATAGTGAATCGGTAAGAAGATTGATTTAAATGAATAAATTGAACGAAAGAAATTTGAATGAAGTAAAAAAAAATATTAACTATTATATTAAGTAATATTAAATAAATTTACAATAATTTTGATTTTTTTCAGAGGGGTAAAATAATAAAGTTTTGTCATTCAAATGTTTCAGACATGTCAATTATCAAATAATTTTTTTTATTCAGATTCAGATTCAACTCATTCAGATTCTTATTTATTCAGTTTTTATCAAACACCTCCTAAATCGGTTGAGACCTGAGGGGATCAAAAACTCGCTATTTTCTACAACATATTCTCCAAGAAGTCAATTATTTTCATAGTTGCAATTGAAATTTCACAAAAACAAATTAAAATGTTAAAATATATTAATATCCTTAATCTACCACGTGCTTTATATATACAAACTATAATAAAAATACAACTTTAAGAAACCACAATTAATGTCACAGTTTAAAAAATAATGAGAAACTCTAAATAAATAAAAATATTAATATGGTGAAAGAATAAAAGTATGTATGATTTTCTTGAGTACCATAAAATGAATTCAGTTAGCATGAAGTTATTTTGTTGGTAAGTTAGTTAATTGGCCAATGCCAATAGAATACTGATACACATACAACCTCGCTTGCGTGTCAGTATTCTATTATCAATTGACCAACTTATCCCAAAATAAACTTCATACTAACCACTTCCCCATAAAATGTTCATGACAACTTATTCTAAATATTTCCAACTTTGTCAAAACATGTTTATGGTTTAGGGTATGAAATCGTTTTAGTGCGATTGTCTAATTAAATTAGAAATCGTAACACAAAATCACTTGGATTGATGTGGTCCGGTTTCTACTTAAAGACCAATTAAGAATAAAATAATAATTAAACATATCATACTTTTCAAATTCTAAATATATATATATCTAAAATATTGTTGATTTGGTATTGTAAATAATACCTAACTACAAAAAGTTAAATTCTTGAAAACTAATCACAAACTTAATTCAAAACTTCTAATTCCTCAAATTAAAAAGTTAATGTTTAATTAGTACCATACAAATTTTGAAGATGCATACATTGCTCCATTAATACAACCATTATTTTTAACTTAAAATCTTAAACCATTTACAACTATATTTTAATAAAACTTAAAAAACTCTAAAATATATACAAAAAACATGATAATTATTAATCTAAGGTCTTGGTCCAATGATTATCCCCGCCCCCTGTGTTCCAAGAAGGCGGGAGTTCAAATATTTATTGTGACAAAATTAGTGAGTTTAAATTTGGTCATAAATTATAAAAAATTAAAAGTTAAAAATTAAAGAACTTACAAATATAAACACGTGTGATTATTTAAGAAATGTGGTTTCTATATCAAAATCGCAACCATAAGGAGTGCAACTTCTAATTAAAAAGCCACAATATACCATCGAAACTATTGATGCAATTTTTGTGTGTTATTTTTGCACTTTTACGTGCAATTTCAATAATATTGGGTCATGATATTTTTTTTTTTTTTTTATCGTAAATCGCTTTATTCATTTAATTAATTCATTGGGCCTTTTATTATCGAACCGTGAAAGTCCTCGATCTCGGCCACCATATTATTTCCATTTTAACTTTATAAAATCGGGTCGATTCGGTGGATCGACCCTTAGACATTTTAATATCTATTATTTTGACTTTCATAATGATGAAAAAGCATTTACGATTGACCAGAAAGACCGCCACGCATTAATGTGGATGAGATCATAACCCACGGGCAGAGAAAACAAAGGTCCAAAAGTAGTAGATAGACTACATGCAATGCAGAACCCATCGATCGAGGGGTGTGTCGGGTAGTAGTGGGCAAGTACAAAGAATCCAGCGCAAAGAGAGTATAGCTAAACAAGGAAGTCTTCACAAAGAGGCACGCTCACACACATTATCGCTCATAATCACATACACACACCCAAGAATTATTATCTCTCTCAATACATCAGACATTAGATCCTCCATCGTTAACCTTGTGAACACGTGATATCGACTCTCACGCTCGAAGCTATCCTCACGCCAACCCGCCGCCAAGCTTGTGGTGTTTATCGTGGTTTATCATGCGGAGGATCGTATGCCTTACGTGATTGGGACGGCGTAAGATCTTGGCGTTAACATCAAGCGCTGAAGGAGGGCGAAGTTCTAAAGTGTCATTGAAATTTTCAATCACAATTGTTTAACCTACTTTAAGATGATGAGGAGTAGTGGATGGTACATGTGGCGGAAAAAGCGATGGTCAGTTAGCTCATCAACGCTGCCTCGTGTTTCAGCAGAAAGATCGTCTGGGTCCTTCTAAAAAGTGCTCACGGGAGCACGGCCTCTAAACATAATTCAGAGAACACCGTCTCAAGATCCATGGTGGGGCCGCACGAAAGTTGGTTTTCAATGTCTTGAAGGAGCGTGATCATGGTCAGGTGCTAAGGCTCACTCACCAAGACTCATCGTCAAGTGGGCAGGAGATGAGCCGCCAAATTGGCGAGGACGGCACAAGCAGATAAAGCCTTGGAGGTTCTGTTGAAGGAAGGAAGATATAGCCCAACAGATGCTTGTGTAAGTGAGTTAAGGGACGAAGCATCTAGTCATGTTCTCATCCGAGAAAGTGAGTAAGATAAGGAGATGCCACTGCGGTAGGTAAGGAACCGGAGCATTCGTATACGTGTGTTCAGAGATCGTTTCTCGCAGTAGAGGAGATCGAGGAGCAGAACTCCCCGTAGCCTCGAAAAAAGGCAATCGATGGTCGTTGGTTCTCAAAGATAAATGCGACGATATCGAAGAAGAAGTAGGTCGAGGGAGATCGTAGAAACCGAAGAAGAGAGTACCAGCATGACCATTCTCATCACGAGGATAGGATTACACGTTAGAAAGTAGGTCAAGAAGTCCCACAAGCGGCAAATGGGATCGCGGGAAGAGGTCGATCCACTCAAAGCGCCGAATGTCGCCAGAGAGGAGGTCTCCTCGCAACCCGAAGGTGTTGATTTTCTGGTGAAGGAGTTAAAAGAGCTCCGAAAGCAGCTGGCTGAGGTCCAACAGGTGAAGGATACTCCGGGAAAGAAGGCATCCCCTTTTTCCTCAAATATTCTCAAGGAGAAGGCAGATATCACCAAAAAGTTGCCTCGCATGGAGAAAGCCTATGATGGGTCCGGAGATCCTTATGACCATAGTCAAAGCGCTCACCCGGTGATGGACTATTATGACTTCACCGATGTCGCTAAGTGTCACACTTTTGTCACGACACGACGAGAAAAGATGCGAGATGTTGGATGGGGACTTTACCATCTGATTCGATATCTCTTCGACCGAAGCTTTGTGATAAGTTCCACGACGCTTTGGGAGCAACCAAGAAGGGGAAAACCTACGGGTTCTTTAAGATGATCCCAGCTCATCGATGAATCTTTAGGCCAATATGTAAAGAGGTTTAGAGAAGCGGTTGGTCAAGTGTCCAACCTTAATGATCTCCAAGCTGTGGGTTTATTCCAGAACGGGCTAGATCTGGTGAAGTCTGAGAAGTTGGTGAAGAAGTTGATGTTCCACCATCCGAAAAGCCTGGAAGAAGCCTTTGACAAGGCAGAAGGCTATATTGTTGTAGAAGAGGCTATGAACAGCCTGAAAAATCCTTCTTCGACCAATTAAAGGAGATAGAAGTTCCCAAGGCCGAAGTTGATTAGAGAAGAGTGGGGGGGTATAATGATCGGTCAGAGGGTAGTTCGAAGAAGTATAATAACTCGTATGCAAGGCAACAATCGTCCACTGTCTTTACTTAAAGGTTAATAAGGTTCACACCAAATCGAATACGATAGTTTGATTTTGGATCGATCGAAACCAACCTTTCTTCGAGCCACCCGTGATAATTATAGGGACAGACAAGGCAACTCTCAGAATACCGTGGCTATCATCAAGTCGCGCCGCTTACACTAACGAGTGTTGCAATTTAAAGGATTTCGTGGGAGAAGAAGATTCAAGCGCCATTATTGGTTCAATATGTGGCGGAAAGGACCACCAGATCATCAGACTATCAACCGCATTATTCGCAGACGGTTCAAATGGTGCCAACCATCCAAAATGCTCCGCATCACCGCCAAGGCACGTCGTTGATGTAATAACCGGTGGATCCGTAGGGAAGTTGGTAGGGAATAAGAGAAGGGCTTACCTCGATTGCATCATGTTCCGTGACGGATGCTCCTCAAGATCGACAGACCATTCCTGTGAACCGCCATATCATTTACGGATGCAGATTATCCTTCTGGAGCCCATCGAGCCACATGAAGGGGCATTAGTGATCATAACTGAAGTGGGCTCGGTGGATGTGAAACGCACGATGATAGACAATGGATCTTCTATGGATATTCAGTATGCCCATGCTTATCGGAGGACGATCTTGATGGGCAAAAAATGGAGGTCGGCAAGAGGCTCCACTATACGGCTTCAAAGAACGAACCCTGGCCAAAGTTGCAGCACTATGATGAACCCCAGGTTATCTTCTAAGACAAAGACCTCGGCCAGTAGAAATAACGTAAATTTTATGTTGTGCATGTAGATTCTGGCCACAATGCCATAATCGGGAAGGCCTATATCGATGGCTCTCCAAGTTATGACCTCCATCCCTCATTTCAAAATCAAATTCTACGGCGCATTTGGAGTAAGAGAAGTGGCGGAGACTTAGATCTCGCCCGACGATGTTATCTAATGTCGTTATTTTGTCCGGAATGGGGTCAACAAACAAAAAAGACAATGGCAATTGAAATCGAACCCTTCACCGAGAAAGAACTCGGAACCATTGGTAATCCCCGCAGGGAGACGGAGGAGATTGAGTCGGGTCATCTAAAACCCGACAAGAAGAAAGTGAGGATTGGTTCGGTCTACTGTAAACCTTCTTGACGAACCTTATGGAACTCTTACGTCGCTATGCGGATATTTTTGCACGGGAACCACAAGACATGCCGGAGTTAAATAGAAAGGTAGGCGAGCATAAACCGAGATAGATCCTTCAAGAAGCCGCCTTTAAATTTAAAAGGTGGATCTTTGCGCCAGAACGATAGAAGATCATTGATGAAGAGGTTGCAAAGCTGCTAGCTGCTGACTTCATCTATGAAATTGATTACCCAGAGTGGATAGCGAATGTGGTGTTGGTGCAGAAGCAGAATGGAAAATGTCGGGTTTGCAGATCGACTACACCGATCTCAATAAAGCTTGTTCAAGAACTTTTATCCTTTGCCCCATATCGATCAAATTTCATCGATGCCAATTTGTGGTACGCATTACTAAGCTTTATGGATGTTTTTTCAGTTATCATCAAATATCCATGTGCAAAGAGGACATTTCAAGACAAAGCGTCCATTACACACCGCTCAAACAGTACGCCCATAAAAGATGACTTTTGGCCTCATAAAAATCGGAGCCACCTACCGAGAATGATGAACTTCATCTTCGACCAGACAAATGGGGAGGAGGAACATGGAGGTTTATGCAGATGACATGATCGTGAAGAGTATGCAGATTCAGAAGCATTTGGACGACCTAGAGGAATGCTTTCAGACTGTCCGTTATCGTCAATTGAGACTCAATCCGGCCAAATGTATTTTCGGCCTTGGTGCAAGAAAATTTCAGGTTATTCGTCATCCGTAGGGTATCGAGGCCAACCTGGAGAAGATCCAGGCCATTCTTGATATGAAGACTCCTCAGTCGTTCAAAGACGTCCAACGTCTGACTGGTAGGATTGCGGCTTTAAGGAGGTTCGTCGCCAAATCTGCAGAGAGATGCCTTCCTTTCTTTGACACATTGAAGGGGCCAAAGAATGCGAAGACGTTTCAGTGGACTTCAGAGTGTGAAGACGCCTTCCAAGGCATAAATACATATCTGTCTTCTGCTCCTTTATTGGTGAAGCCTTCCCCAGCAGAGACCTTATATTTGTACCTTGCAGCAAGTTTGTTGGCGGTTGGAGCAGTGTTGGTTCAGGAGATCAGTGGGAAGCAGCATCTGGTCTATTATGTCAGCCACGTCCTGCGAAATGTTGAAACCAGGTATCCGAATATTGAAAAATTTGCCTTTGCTTTAATAATTGCTATTAGAAAGCTTCGGCAATATTTTCAAGGTCAATTTGGTCGCCTACACGGATCGCCCATCAAGAAGAAGGTGATGGGTGCCCGAGGTCTCAGCGATTAAGAAAGATGTATCTATGAGAGTTGTCCCAATTTTTCATCGAATACCATCCCCGAACCGCCATCAAGCGGTCAAGACCTTCACGATTTTATGGTAGAATGTTCATTCATGAAAGCAGATGCAGAGTCACGGAGGTCAATCGTCTGATCGGCGATTGCAGCTTTTTAAGGTCGTAATGCTTGGACGTCAGATGTAGATGGATCCTCTACGGTGATCTGGTAGTGAAGGCGGTGAATTATTTCGACTAGTCCAGAGGGATTCAAGGTTCAAAGAAAGTCATCGAGTTCGTAAGTTTAAAGCGACGAACAACAACGGTTTGAGTATGAAGCGGTGTTACGGTGTCCGATCGCGCGAGTCTAGAGTTCTAGAAGTTGATCATTTATAGTGATTCTCAATTGGTCGTTAAACAAATTGCTTCGGGAGATTATGAAGCTCGTGGACCCGGATGATCAAGATCTCGCGGAATTAAAAGACCGATTTCAGATTTCGCTTCAGATGAAGTTTCAGGGGATAGAGCGCAACGACAATTCCATTCTTGATGTAATCATCAAAGTTCGCCACCGCAGATGCAGATGTTTTCAACGGATCGGTTTATTTCAAGTTTTGCGAAAGAAAGTGTTCAAGACGAAGCGGTGATGTGTATCGAACGATCTAACCGCTAGATGACCCCTACATCGAGTATTCGCGATGGCGCCCTTCCTTCGAATCGATGTTGGTAAAAGAAGATCAAGTACAAGAGTGCCAATTTTGTTCTTTGTGAGACCCCAGATTTTATCAATAAAGATTTAAATTTTGTCGAAATAATTTTTAATATTATGGTGTGAATTTGAGATAATATTATAGTTGTGGGTAGATTTATAAATTTTGCAAAAGTATGCAAGTGGTTATATTATATTCGATGGTCGGGAATATTCAGCTTTAGCAGGAATATTCGATAACTACCAATCATTGGTGGACCCCCATAATGTAATTATTGCCGGATCGAGAAAACGATAAAAAAATATTTTATGAAATAACGGCGGAAGTTTTACGCGTGGTTACCGCTGAACTACTCAGAAGTAAAAGTACAAAGAATACGTGTGGTTGCATAAGAAAGACACCAGTATTGATTATCGATGCCATATGAGAAGTCACCGGTTTGATTCCATTATGTCGATTAATAATATGAATTATTATAATGATAATGACGCTTTTGTTTTATTCAGATTATTAACGTAATAAAATGTAAACATCTTTTATATAAAATGTAATACTTTATTAAAGTTATTCTATAAATAGAATATATTATATTTTATTATGCGATAGTGTTGCATAGTGTTTCGTGATAAGCAGATAAATGTTTTATAAGATTGCATGTTGTTTGCAGATAAGAAATGTTTTTATATAAATAGAATATATTATATTTTATTTAAAAGAATTTTCTTTAAATATGGACCGTCGATTAAAGTAAATCAATCTGGACTGCTTCATGGATTAGTTTATTATGCATTCCATTTTCCTATAAATAAGCTCATTCCTTCATTATTTTCTTATTTAATTCATTGAAACTCTAGAGAGAGAAATTGAGAGAGAGGTTTATAGAGAGAAAATTATGAAAAAGAAGAGTATATTCGCTACTTCACTACTTCTATATTCATTCTTTTACTGTAGTGGTGTTATTCTTTCTTCTTGAAGAGAACTTCGTTATTCCATTCACTATTATTCATTTGAATAACTCGTAAAAGTGGCATACCCTATACATAACTCAGACACGCCAGATACCCTATACTTGGTGAAATCCTTATGTTATTCCATCGCTTATTATTTCGTTGAATAACTCAGATACGCTGGTTTACCTATACTTATACTTGGTGACATTCTTCTATTATTCTCATTGGAACATCCCGCTCATGTGGTTTTACACCGGACCGGTTCCATTTTTTTATTATTCTCATTGAACATCCTCGCTCGTGTGTTTTACACCCGACCGGTTCCGCTTTTTTATCATTCCGTTGAATATCCTATCTCGTGTTTTACAATCGGATCCGGGTTCCATCTTTTTATATATTTGAACATCCGCTTCAGTGTAATTTCACCTAACTCGTTCCGTTATTATTATTCGCATTGAATAACTCCGCTCATGCCAAGTACCGCACGCATGGTGATTTCTTTTGTTATTCCATTCTTTATTATACCCGGTTGGTTAAAACTTTGACTTTATACTCCATGAAATTAGTAGAATATCCTCGATATTTGCGTTTCATCCAAAGATCTTTTTCACGGAAATATTCTTCCGATCATTATTGAATTTTACTCTACTTAAACAAAGATCATGTCGACAATTGGACGTTAATAATTCATGGATTAAATAATTCTTGAACTTGTTTTATTGAATTACTATGTCATTGTCATCATCCCATGTTATATTATGTTATCTTCGCTTTTACGCAAGCATAGATGAACTTAGTATGATTATGACCGTGGATCATTCTAGATAATCACGACTTGATATAAATGATGTGACAAAAGTCCTCAAAGTGTCTGTGAATGCACATGATGGATAGTTTTTGGTATGATTATGACCTGGGGTGATTCTAAGATAGTCATGACCATTATCGATAATTTGATGAAAATCCTCGACCGTGGTACGTGGATGATTAGATGTGGTGGTTTATTATTGTCGAGTCTCATTGATAAAAATTGATGAAAACCTTTAAAACCTAAAAGATAGTAGATTTTATTCTCTCTACTGACTTTTTTAATGGATCGCTTATTCCACCGCAGCTTAAACCGGTTGTCTATTGTATTTTATCGCTTAACATCATTCAAGGCTAATGATAATTTATTCTCGCATTATCTTAGTCATAATATTTTTCATCTGGGCTAGTTGAGCTCACCTTTCTTTTCTTTATTCTCTTCGTGAAATGAGAACATAGCCGGGATTTAGCCTGGGAAACTAAGTAATGGTCTCCAGAGGATAAGATTAGTAGTCCTCACTATTCGTGAAATAGTGTGATAATAGTTGTAATGAGGACTCCTTTTGAGTTTGTATAATATCTAGTAGACAATATTTGTATTCAAACTCACGCTTTATGTCGATCAGTATACTACGCTTAGGTTAAGAAGTCAGATTTGAATTTATGTACCATGTAAGTGGCGACCCAAGATGGGTGACGATACCTAATTTTGGGGGCGCCACAGTTGGTATCGAGCTTAGGATATGATCCCCGGCTAAGATGTGAGAATAGTATTCAAGAGGGGAGAGACGGGAATTCTTCGCTAGTATTTGACCTACCTAAGTTTATTTGGTATTTGATTGGCTCACGAGTATAGTGATAATATGTTGCATGTTAATTAACCCTTGTTTTGTGACAAAGTTGTTTGTATTTAGATGTTGTGAATAGGGCTCGCTTATCGAGAGCGATAATGAGTCACCAACCAAAAGGTAACGACCAACAACACGATAATAATCATACCGGCAGCAGAACGACCATGAACAATGATGACCATCGGGAGAAATTATCATGCTAAGAATGGTAACCACTTTTATGGTAATCATGGCCAAGATAATAGAAGTGGAAATTTCAAGAAGAGAAAGTCATTTAGCTCGATTTTGTCAAAGCACCAAAGTCAAGTCCAAATTGGGACTGTGGCACCAAAGGCGGATACTGGATAAAACAAAGCAAAGTGGTGGTTTCATGAAGAGCGTTTTCACGACTTCTTAAAAGTTAAGTGACTCGAACGGTTAGCACTTCAAGTTAGTTAATTATAAATTCTGCTAAGTCTATACCTTATAAGATACCGGCTTCTACCCATTATTTTATCTCATCGCCATAATGCTCAACATTTAAATTTGACTCGAGAAGTTAGACTTTTACTTATTGGTTGAAACTTCGTTGGGAGAAACCTTCGCTACCTCCAATCGCTTATTAATCTTGTTGTTTCAAATAAACACTTTCACGCTAATTCGTCGATATTATCTCTTTGAAAATACTTGCCTTTGAGGTAATTTTTTGAAAATGATTGATTAACTACTCATTATTCTTTTTGTAAGGTTGTTAGCTTTCATATTCCTAACCAACCACATATACTAATTCAAAGTAACCAAACCCTAAAATTAATCATTGTCATATCGCCATAAGAAAAAGAGCCCCGATCCTTTCGTTGTTAACTTCCTGTGTGGAATGCACCCAAGCTTTATTTTTCAGAGGCGACATGCCGGATCAAGATGGCAAGTTGATAGATATCATTGTGAGGTGCCATCCAAAGTTAAGGGATAGAAGTCACATTGGTATCAATGTGATGTACTATCCAAGTCTTGGATGAGAGTCACGCTTTGAATGATATCATTAATAAATTTTCGACGATTCTTGAAGATTTTCTAGCCTACCCTAGAGCGTGAAATCAAATTTTGTATTGACCCAAAAAGATAAAAACCCATTTCTTAAACCTCAAATATTTCTTCAACAGATACATTTATGAGGATTATGATGAAAGTCATAATAAAAGTATAGAACTGATGAAAATCATGGGTATTCGTGGTATTAGTAAGTTTTATGATGAGTTATGTTGGTTAGTATGTAAAAACATGAAAGTTTCTTAGAAATCACAAAGAGTTGAAAATCGATTTTGGTGAAAAACGTAACATGAAATTCAATTGACCATATCTCTTATTATATTTTGAATTTTTGAATGTGGTCAAGTCCTAGAGTTAGATCTATGAGTTACCTAACTAATCCAAGTGGAATTACTGGAAAAGGTATTGTAGATTTTGTGTGGACTGATTTTAGCAAAGGAGGCCAAAGCTGTAAATTTCAAAAATGCTACTGCCCAGAAACTTTAAGGGGCTGTTTGGCCACTTAAATTATGAGAAAAATTCTGGCCTTTAGGGACATGAAGGTATATGGTATAAAGTATCTCCTGTCCAAAAATGAGCTCATTCTCGACTTAAAATAAGCAAGTTATGACTCTTTTCAATATTTAGGTTTTTCCGATTTAAAAAACGCTATAACCGGAAAGTTCTATAACTCCGATGACCATGAAATTTAAACTAGAAGCTCACGTTAACATGTAAGGTCCTGCCAAAATTTGGGAATTTTGGAGTTAAACTTGAGGTAGCTAATTTTTTAAGGAATTAATTAGAAATTAATTTTTGAAAAATAGTAAATGAATTTTAAAAATTCGAGAAAAATATATTTTCATTATGGGACTATATTATGCTAAATCCCAGAAAAGAAATATTTTGGGACTGATTTGGTATTTTCATGAAAATAGTTTAGTTATTTAACATATGAAAGTTAAATATGTTATGTGAAGAACAAAGTTGAAAATAGGATATTATGGCTAGAGAATCCTATATAGAGTATATGCATATTTTTTTGAGAGATTTGATAATTGGTGATGATATCTTATGAGTATGACATTTTGAATGATTAAATGCATTATATGGTAAAACGTAAACAATTAAGAAAATTATTTATAAATTTAAGAAATGATTAAAATATTGTTATAATATTAATGATATTAGATTATGAGATTATTAAGTGATTGATAACATGGGGATATTCTTGAACTCGGATAAATTATATTATAAATATTTAATATTTATCCTTTATCTCATTTGATCGATTCTTTATATCATTATCCTCACGCTTATATTACGTTGAAAGTCATCTCGTGGGCTCAGAAGGTATAGATGGACTTGGTATGATTATGACCCAGGATTGTTTGTAGATAATCATAATCAGAATTGAAAAACACAATTATCTTCGTCAGTAGTGCATGGATAATTTGTGGTCGCGATATTAATGAATACACAATTATCTTTCGCCAGAAGGTATGGATAATTTGTGGTCGTGATACTAATGAATACATAATTATCTTCGTCAGTAGGCATGGATAATTTGTGGTCGTGATACTAATGAATACATACATTATCTTCGTCAGTAGTGTATGGATAAATTTGTGGTCGTAATACTAATGAATACACGATTATCTTTCGCAGAAAGTGTATGGATAATTTGTGGTCGTGATATTAATGAATACACAATTATCTTTCGTCAGTAGTGCTTGGATAATTTGTGGTCGTGATACTAATGAATACACAATTATATTCGTCGTAAAGGTATGGATAATTTGTGGTCGTGATACTAATGAATATCCTCGCCCTGTAGCAAGTGTGGATGATTCGATGATATGAATTAATTATCGAAATGAGTCTCAAAGAATGAAATATTAATTCATGGATGTGGTAAAAGTCATCTTTCGTCAGAGCAGCATTGATAGACTTGGTATGATTATGACCAAGGATTATTCTAAGATAATCACGATCAGATTGAAAACACGAATATCCTCGCCAGCCACAAAGGTATGGATAATTCGTGGTCGGATACTATTAAGTCAAGGTCTCAAAGATTATTGGTTTTACAGTTGTATATCTTTAGCCCGAAGTAAAGGCAAAGATGAATTGTTAATGAATAGTTTTCGGTGATTTCAAAGATGAATTTAATATTTTTAAACGATAAAGGTATTCAAGGTATCCTCATCTCTTTATCATACTCGTATCGCATTCTAATTTCGAGGGCTTAAATTCCATAAGGAGGGAGATCAGGAGACCCCTGATTTTATCAATAAAGATTTAAATTTTGTTTAAATAATTTTTAATATTATGGTGTGAATTTGAGATAATATTATAGTTGTGGGTAGATTTATAAATTTTGCAAAGTACGCAAGTGGTTATATTATATTCGATTGGTCTGGGAATATTCTTGGTTTAGAGGAATATTCGCATAACTACCAATCATGGTGGACCCCATAATGTAATTATTCATTTGATCGAGAAAACGACAAAAATATTTTTATGAAATAACTATGAAGTTTTACCGTGGTTATCGTTGAACTACTCTAAGAGTAAAAGTACAAGAATACGTGTGGTCGATAAGAAGACATTACCAGATCGATTATCGATGCTTATGTGAGAAGTCACCTACTTTGATTCCATTATCACGATTAATAATATGAATTATTATAATGATAATGACGCTTTTGTTTTATTCAGATTATTAACGTAATAAAAATGTAAACATCTTTTTATATAAAATGTAATACTTTATTAAAGTTATTCTATAAATGTAATATATTATATTTTATTACGATAGTGTCAGATAAAGTGTTTTCAGTATAAAGGTTTTGCAGTATAAGATTGCATAAAGGTTTGATATAGAAAAAATGTTTTTATATAAATAGAATATATTATATTTTATTTAAAAGATTTTTCTTTAAATATGGACCGCCGATTAAAGTAAATCAATCTGACCGCTCATGGATTTAATTATTACGCATTCCATTTTCCTATAAATAAGCTCATTCCTTCATTATTTTCTTACTTAATTCATCAAACTCTAGAGAGAGAAATTATAGAGAGAAGTTATAGAGAGAAAATTATGTAAAGAAGAAGAGTATTCTCGCTACTTCACTACTTTATATTCATTTCTTTTTTACTAGTAAGGGTGTTATTCTTTCTTCGAAGAGAACTTCGTTATTCCATTCACTATTATTCGCTGAATAACTCGTAAAAGTGGCATATACCCTATACATAACTCAGATACGCCAGATACCCTATACTTGGTGAAATCCTTATGTTATTCCATCGCTTATTATTCTCATTGAATAACTCAGATACACGGCTTACCCTATACTTGGTGACATTCTTCTATTATTCTCATTGAACATCCCGTCTCAAGTGTTTTACACGGATTCGGTTCGCTTTTTATTATTCGTTTGAACATCCCGCTCATGTTGTTTTACAATTTGACCGGTTCCGCCTTTTATCATTCTCGTTGAATATCCTATCTCGTGTGTTTTACACCGGATCCGGGTTCCATCTTTATTATTCTCGTTGAACATCCCGTTTTTGTGAATTTCACCGACCGGTTCCGTTATTATTATTCTCGTTGAATAACTCGTCATGCCAAGCACCGCATGCACGGTGATTTCTTTTGTTATTCCATTCTTTATTATACCAAATTAGTTAAAACTTTGACTTCTATACTCCATGAAATTAGTAGAATATCTTCGATATTTGCGTTTCATCCAAAGATCTTTTCATGGAAATATTCTTCCGATCATTATTGAATTTTACTCTCACTAAACAAAGATCATGTCGATAATTTGGACGTTAATAATTCATGGATTAAATAATTTTGAACTTGTTTTATTGAATTATTATGTCATCATCATCATCCTCATGTTATATTATGTTATCTTCGCTTACGCAAGCATAGATGAACTTAGTATGATTATGACTGTGGATCATTCGATATAATCACGACTTGATATAAATGATGTGACAAAAGTCCCCAATTGGTCAGAATGCAAAGTTGATGGATAGTTTTTGGTATGATTATGACTGTGGGTGATTCTAAGATAATACTTAACCATCGATAATTTGATGAAAATCCTCGACCGTGGTACAAGGATGATTGATGTGGTTTTTATTATTGTCGAGTCTCAAATGATAAAAATTGATGAAAACCTTTAAAACCTAAAAGATAGTAGAGATTTTATTCTCTACTGACTTTTTTAATGGATCGCTTATTCCACCGCAGCTTAAACCGGGTTGTTTATTGTATTTTATCGCTAAACACTCGCTTGAAGGCTAATGATAATTTATTCTCGCATTATCTTAGTCATAATATTTTTTATCTGGGCTAGTTGAGCTCACCTTTTCTTTCACCGTTTTCTTCGTGAAATGAGAACATACCGGGACGAGTCGGGAAACGAAGTAATGGTCCAGAGGATAAGATTAGTAGTCCCTCACTATTCGCGTGAAATAGTGTGATAATAGTTGTAATGAGGACTCTTTCGAGTTTGTATAATATCTAAACGGCTATCATTAGATAATATTTGATTCAAACTCACGCTTTACGTCGTCAGATGTACACCTACGCTTAGTTAGTAAGTTGTATTTGAATTTATGTACCATGTAAGTGGCGACCCAAGATGGGTGACGATACCCAATTTTGGGGGCGCCACAGGCTTCTTATTGATGGGGATCTTTATCGATTGGCATTTTCCTCACCATTCATCGGAAATGTTTGTTCCGTCCGAGGCCGAGTATGCTCTCTTCGGGAGGTTCACGAGGGTATTTATGGTGATCATACGGTCGCCAAGTTTCGCTTATATAAAGTACTTACGACAAGGATACTATTGGCCTACAAATTTTAAGGAAGAAGTTGCTGTAATATGTCAAGAAATGTGAAAATGCCACATTAATAGTCCGATTCCACATCACCACCGGAAGAGCTATATTCGATTTTATCTCCTATACTATTCACCGTCAGGTGGATATATTGGGTCCCATTGCCTAAAGCTAAAGGTCAGTCACTTTTCATTATCGTAGTTATTTATTGACATACGACGAAGTGGGCAGAGGCGTAAACCACTTCTGGCCAATAATAATAACAACAAGAGTGCTTGAAGTTCATAAAGAGTCCGTAGTGTTTCGCTTCGGATCCTGGGATCCCAGAGTGTTGATATCTGGACAACCGGACGCCATCAGGGTTCAAAATTTGAAGGATTTTAAAGGATCTAGGATTCAAAGACAAGAAGACTTTCGTGGCTCATCCTCACGAATGGGCAAGTCGAGGTGACTAAATCAGACGTCAGCCGAATCTTAATCAATCGCAGACCGATGAAGCTAAAGGGAGATGGCCGAAGAATTGCTTGAGCGGTCCGTGGGCTTTACCAACTACACCGAGGTCCACCACAGAGATTCACCTTCGATTGGCCTACGGTAATCGATGCCTTAGTCCTACCAAAATCGGATCTCCAAGTCTTCGTCGGCCTACCAAAGAGATCTACAACGACGAAGGACCCAAAGCTAACCTGGACTCGCTAAGAAGTCGAGAGAGGTAGCTTTGCTCAAATTGGTCGCTTATCAACGTAAGGGTGGCCAAACATTACAACAAAGGGGTCAAACTTCAGAGATTCAAGTAGAGACTTCGCCCTTAGAGAGGTTCAAGCATCTACGCCTCAAAACACAGGAAAGCTAATGTCGAATCTGGAAAGGTCAGATGAAGTGATCAAGTACCAAAGCCGTGTACTTATTTGCTAAAGGCACTAGATGGTTCCGAGATCAAGAATATTGGCATGCCAAGCAGTTTTAAATATTTTCAATAAAGATTAAGTCGGCCACCTAAGTCTCTGTATATGATTGTTCATTATCAATAAAAAGTCACTTTTCATAATCGATCCCGGTCCTATTTGTCCTAAGGTCACAATGGTGTAAGGAGGTATGGTAGGACTCATTGGCCATTCGATGGCGTACCCATAAAGGTCCTTATGATCCTATATTGATTTTACTAGGTGGTAAATCAATGGTCACTATCGATCTTGGTCCTATTTGTCCTAAGGTCACAATGGTGTAAGGAGGTACGGTAGACTCACGGCCATTCGATGGCAACCCATAAAGGTCCTTATGATCCTATATTGATTTTACTAGGTGGTAAGTCAATGGTCACAATTGATCCTTATATCTTCGTCCTTATATACTTGTTATACCCCCAGTGGTAGTTAAGATTTTGATGGTGCAAGGAGGATCACCAAATTTAATTCCTCACATAACGACCGATCTCACACTTTGCATCATGAGTATATATTACTTTATTTTGTTTAAGTGTTGAGTTCGGGCCTCATTCAATTCAGCTAAGTCACTTCATTTCATAAATTAATCGTTATATGTCGATCTCGATTCGCTAGTTGGGTTCAGCTTTTATCGACATCAATTATCGACAAGAAATTAATCAAAATGTAAGTCATAATCAAGATAAATAAGATTCATCAATAATATAAAACATTCATTCATTCAAGTCAATCATAAACTAATCACATGAACATAAAAAGTTTAAAGTAGTTAAATTTTTACATGTAACAAAAACAGAGGACATTCAGCGCCACCTTCATTATCTGAGTTAAGTAAGGTCGGGTCCAATTGAGCAAAGCAGATAGCTTTTCTTTACCTCGCTCTCTAATCTTTGTACCCCTCCGAATATACCTTCATGATTTTCAGATTAAGTTCGTCTCAATCCTCAGAGTTCGCTTTGAATCGCCACGCAGCTCTTCGATCGTAAGAGGACCCCGCCCCTCAAGATCCTTTATTTTGTGATGAAGTTTACGGCGTTTCGCCTTTGCCTTCGCTTCTTCGTCCCAGCCTTCATTCGAGCCTCGCTTAAGTTGAATCGCTAAGCTTTTCTATTGGTCAAGAAAACTCCTCATTTTGGCCTTCAGAGTAGGTTTTCTTCGACTCGCTTTCTGTTCATGTCGCTTAAAGTCATTGGTCGGTTTTGACGCAACCAACCCATCCTTCGTCATCCTTTAACTCGTTGCCGACGCCTTCGTGTTCATCCTAGCCCGATCTAATTTCATTTGAAGCGCCGCTGATGGTATGAAAAACATCTTCACGATTCGCCTCTCTCGATCCAAGGTCGATTTCAAAGATATTAATCTCCCCGCCTCATGAAATCCTCCTCGCCTCCTATTTGATGTGTCTGGACGCAAACGTCCAAAAACAAATATAGCTACCGCATATTTTCAAAATATTCAAGTCAATATCCAGATATCCAAATGAGAATGAGAAAAAGAAGATAAAGAAATTATTATTTACCTTAGCAGATAATTTCATCCCCTCATCGAGCGTAATTCGTCCAGTATGATCACCGAACCGATGGTCGCTGTTGTTTCGAAACTAAAGCTCCAAAAAGGTCAAGGGGAAATTGCAGATTGAATCTAGGGCCACAAGGTCGGGGACCCATAGCCTCGGCATGATAACCCCGACTGAAGGACCGCCTGCTCGGGGAGGGTCTCTCATTTTCCGGAGAAGGAGTCGGGTTGCTCAGAGGGGTAGGATCCACGTGGTATGGTTTCCAGGAGAAGGGATTTATTTGGGATGAGTTCTTGAAGGGTGAGGTGTAAGGTAACTCTGGATGACCGCCAGTGTGAGCTTCCTTTTCCGGATAGCGCTGAACCACTTCGCCTCGATCACCGCCTTTCATAACAGTATTTCTATAGGGGGCACGAAGGGTGGAATGATCAAGACCGAGGGCACTAAGTTCTTCTTGCCGGCCACGGGTTATCTTGGTTTTTAATTTTTGGTCCGGATGACACTTCTTCGATCAGACGATCGAGTAAACCTCCTCGCCGAGGATAGATGCGGGGGCTGGCTGCTTCTCGAATGGATTCGTAAGGAGTGGCAAGAGGTTTTGACTGGCTTTCTAGTGGCCCTCCTCTTCGATGAGGATGGAGGGTCTCTTCCCAGACAGAACCTCTTCACCTCCGTTCTTTCTGCTCGAATTCACAAGACAGATTTCGGGTCGGCTCTACGGCCGGAGATTAACTTCATTGGCAGATTCTCAACAAATTACTTAAGACTTCCTTGACAAGAAATCTTCGAACTCCTTTATTTCTAAGGAGCTCGGTCTGATCAGAGATACTGCAGGAAACAAACAGTCCTATGTTAGATTACACATCATAAAAGCATTTTCAGAAATTTATATATATGAAATAGACCAGTGCTTACATTTATGGTCATATAACCATGCCTGCTTCAAGAAGAGTCCATATTTCCACTCCTTCTTAGGGAAATTGTCGAAAAGTTCCATCATTTTAACTTCCCGTTCTTCAGAAATGTCTCCGAAGTCAAGAATATCTTCTCCAAGCCGTGGCCCAATTCAGTAAAGAAGAAATTTCGGACCTTTGACGTAGAACCACTTCTCGTACATCCCCTATCGCTCAAGGAGTGTTCACCAATGTAGCGCCTTTCTAATTTTTTTCTCCGACTTCTAGATTGGACTATTTTGTATATGGTGAAGAAGAAGTCGAGGAGGGCTCGACGCCCAACTCATGGCAAAGTATGCCACAAAGGCCAAAATGTGAATGTAAGAGTTTGGTACCAATCTGGCGAATCCCCACGCCCAGAATCCCAAAGATGATACTATAAAATGTGCAGAGGAAACGAACCCCTTCTCGAGAGCAAGGTCACAGGACTACCATCCAACCTTCCGGGTCATTGGTACATCTTTCTCACGGATCTGCGAACCCCGACCGCTGGGTATCCGGAATGTGGTACCGAGATTTAATCCTTTTTAATTCTACCACCATAATAGAGGGAGTATTGCACGAGAAGCGATCCGTGCTCTCGTAGTATTCGGAGGGTTTTTGGGAGTTTTTGGTTTGGGATTCATGCTCAAGTTCCTTCACGAGGGTTGGGGGTTCGTGGAACACGATTTGGACGGTGTTACTTAGTTGGGTGAACCTTGTTCGTAGTTTTGGGAAGCCATTTTTTGATTTCGTCAGAGGAAGAAAGAAAGTTCGGAGGAATGTAAAGTTCAAAAGGCACTCGAATTTCAAACGGGTAAGTGTAAAATCTGCTAAATTTGGTAAAGTTATCTTTTATATCGATTTTACATTTGTTCAAGACCGGTGCATTAAATGTTAGTAATGATTTAGAATTTGAATGGGAAGCGTCTTGTTAAGGTCCAGATATTTAATAGATATGGCCTTTTTGATTTGGGCCTCTGCTCTCCTCTCATTTCATCTAGTACACTTCAATTATTTCTTACTATGGACCTTTAGTAAAATATCATGGATTCATTTATAGTTTTCTATTAAACATTCGCTCAACAAAAACTAGGGGGCAATGTCAAGTTATGATATTTCTCTCTCGACCGGTAAATTGGCTTACCCATTTAATTAATCCATTGGGCCTTTATTATTTTATCGCGGAAAGTCCTTGAGCCAACCACCATATTATTTCTATTTTAACCTATAAGACTGGCTCTGCTCAGTGGATCGACCCTTAGACATTTTAATATCTAATATTTTGACTCAGAATGATGAAAAAGCATGACTTGGTTGACTGAAAGCACCGCCATGCATTAATGTGGATGGGATCATAACTCACGGCCAGAGAAAACAAAGGTCCAAAAGTAGTAGATAGACTACACGCAATTTCAGCAGAATCGCATCAAGGGTGTCAGTAAAGTGGGTGGCACAAGATTCCGTGCAAAGAGAGTATAGCTTAAATAAGGAAGTCTTCACAAAGAGGTACGCTCACACACATTATCGCTCATAATCACATACACACACCCAAGAATTATTATCTCTCAATACACTAGACATTAGATCCTCCATTATTAACCTTGTGAACACGATATCGACTCTCACTCGAAGCTATCCTCTGATTTTAATCGCCAAGCTTGTGGTGTTTATCGTGTTTATCGCAGGGATCTCAAGGCCTTACGTGATTGGGACGTAAGCGTAAGATCTCGCTAACAAATAATAAAATCGATTTCTATTTTTTTCTTCTCACCTCCATCTTACAATAATTTATTAAAAAGGTTACGAGGTGCCATTTCGCTTTCAAACTTAATCTGTTACTATAAGAAACCTTATTTTGGCACGCAAACTAATACACTTTGTTTTTTTATAAAGTTTTATTAAACTAAATTAATTTTAAAATTCAATATTAGGATTATTGGCCTTTATGGAATAATTTCCATGTTTAAAAGTTTTTCTAAAATTTTATGTGTCCTCGTGGTTGTGATTTACTCTTCGTGTTTCATAAGGCTATCGTTGTATCCTTTGTTTTCCAAGGTAAGGATATCGGGGAAAATAAATCGAGTCGAAGTTAAGTATTTTCAAAGAGACAAGATCAACACGTAACGTAAAAGTTTTGATTTGAACAAAATTTATAAATAGTGGAGGTAACGAAGGTTTTTTCGAATCGAAGTTTAAATAGATATATCAAAGTCTAACTTCTTCTTGAGTTAACTTCAAACATCGAACACAACTAGGTAAAATAAAAGAGTTGAGAGAACCGCTATTCAACACACAGATATGACTTCGCAAGAGTTTATGATCAACATACCCGTGATAATTTTATTCAGTTCCTTGTCACAAAAAAAAAACGCCTTCTTAAACTACCGGCCAGCTTGTCCGGGACATCCTTTGGCATCACTATCTCTACTGGACTCGACTTCACCATACGACAAAATCGAGCCAGTGACCTTTCTTCCGCAATTAAAACATCGCTTTGATTGTTGCAGATGTTTGGATTTGATGTGTCCCTCCCGTCCAAGATTTGAAACATATGACCGGTGGTCGCTCTTCTTCCTTCAAACGGTGTTTGGTGTGAATGTCTTTACGCCATTGTTGAACCTTCTTCTTGAAATGTCCATTCTTATTGTTTTGACCATGATTACCAATTAAGTGGTTACCATTTTCGCACGTTGATTCCTCCATGTTTATCATCACCGCTTTGATGATCGTTATCACCCCAGATTATCATTTCACCTACCGCTTTTTTTGGTCATATTGACTCGTTATCGCTCGCCCACTAATCGAGCCCTATTTACAACATCCGAATACAAACACGCTTTACGAGAGATAAGATATCGACGATCTCGTGTTTTAAACCTCTTAGAAACAATCGCGCCATTCTCTCCTCATTATCAACCAAATGGGACGAATCGGGAAAACTCAAAGAAACTTGGCTTCGTATCGCGACATACGTAATATTGTTGTTTTGCTTCAACTTGATAAATTCCACCTCCTTCATGTGATTTAATGCTTTGAAAATACTTGTCATTGAATGTACTTCGAACATCTCCCAAGACATCTCTGAAAAGGCCAGTTGGGTACGCTTTTATGATTCCCACCAAATGATCCGCTCTTCACGCAACATAAAGGTGGCAAAGGGAACCTTTTACTCCTGGAGCATCCCAAGACATCAAATATCTTGGTGATCTCGCTTTAACCACGCCTCCGCCTTTAAGTAGTTCCGCTTTCCCAAAACTCGTGGTCCCAAATTGAATTGCTTAGTGCGACTAAACCGTGGGTCGCTATTATTTCCTTCGCATTATGAATAGGTCCCGCCTTCACCGATGTCGTATGAATTCTAAAAAGCTCTTAAACGATTGTCGCTCGTTAATTGATCAAGTTGTTGTTGTTTGCAGGAGGATTATCTCCATCCCGCTGCACATCGGGTTCTGATTATCGATCCGTGGAGACTCAACAAAGATCCTCGTGCTCCAATTTTATCTCAACATTTTCAGATGCCATTTTCAAATATCGCCACAAAACAAGGGTTAATTGACATGTAACACATTATCCATATACTCGATTTTGACCAATTAAATATCAAATAAACTTAGGTAGTCATACTAACAAGGAATTCCCCGCCTCCCTCCTAGTTCTAGTCTCACATCTTAGCTGTGGATCATATCCCCAAGCTTTGATACAATCGTGATGCCCCAAAATTAGGTATATGTCGGGAGAACGCATATTATGATTTGATGTTTTAATGCATGTGTTCATGATTATTCAGGCGTCCTTTAAAGAATATATGTACAAGGACTTAGTGATAGATCAAAATTGTTAGGTCGATCTAAGCTTTTAACGTATCATTCTCGTTTCTAGAATATATAGATAGAAAGATCAAAACTGCTAGTCGATCTTGAGATGTAATAGATTAGTCTTCAAGAAATCGAAGTGCATCAACTGATCAACATTGCGCAGGTCAAGGCGTAAAACGAGAGCCCCAAGATCGTAGCAGGCCCGCATTTGAAAGGGACTCTTCGTAAATCGTAGAGTGGTCCCAAAGTTCACCAAGCTAACTCCACGATTGTAGTAGTCAGTCAAGGAAACGTGAAGTTTATAAGTCAACGATAGAAGGTGCTCTCGTGAACGTAGAGTCAACAACACGAGCAAGAGAATATCGTAGTCGCATGAAAGTTTAAGAGAAATAGTAAGTGTTCTCGATCGATATCATCGTAAGATGCAAGTCAAAGCCACTACGATCTTAACCGCAGTAACATCACGATCCAATCGTAGAGCATCATCCGGCTCTCTATGTCGTAAAATGTCAAGCCTCACGAGTTGTTAATTCAACATACGAGGAATGGATCCCGAGATGCCGCAGGCTCATCGGCCCCGTAATATATGAAATATCCTTAGATGCAACAAAGAAGCGTCAGACAAGAAGCTAAGGATAAGATTATGGATAAGAGGGACAAAACACCTTTTCGTGGTAGTGAGAAAGAACTGCAGTGTCGCAATGCGAGCCGTAATGTAGACCAGAGATGTGCGTAATGTCTCCATCACAAAGATGTAAAGTTCGAAGCATTTAATGCCACAACGGATGGATCCAACAGATAGTTTTCAACATCACATATATATAGATCGTATGATGAGAGAGAGGAACAAGCAAGCAATCAAACATTCAACGTGAAGAATTCTCAAGGCTCAACTTCACGATCCGAGATATTGAAAGCTCATTACCACTCATTCTAACGAACCAAAGGCTTACACAAAGAAACCGAGTAACAACCTTCGTAACGCAACAACAACAACCATCAATCAAATCAAGAAGAGTACCAAGTCTCATTGGATTTGAAGAGTTCGTAGTGAATCGTAAGAAAGTCAAGTCTCATTGACTCAAGAGTTCAAGAGTGAACTAGAGAAGTTCCTGCATCGGGCCGGTCTAGAAGGAATCGTGTGATTTAGAAGATTGTAAAAGACATCCTTAGTGGATATCCTATTCGCTGAGTAGAAGAGTGGACTAGAGCTTTGGAGTGCTCAACCACTTAAAACAACCTGTGTCATCTATATCTCGCTTATAATCGTTATAATCGCTTTACTCGCTTCATAACTCCATTGGTTGTTAAGAAGATTAAAACAAATACTAATTCCGCCATGTTTTAATCACTATCTAAGAACAAGTTTAAAATAGAAAAGATTTTCAAATATCTATTCAACCCCCTTCAAGATAACTTGTGCTCTACTAAGAACTAACAATTGGTATCGAGAAATGGTTCTATTTTACATTACACGCTTTAGTAGATCCAAATGGCACTTGCATTCAAGCGTAATCCAGACCTGGGAGGCAAAGAAGCCACCAATGTGCAACAAGGATAAATTTGCTAACCGAAAAGTTAGAATGTAAGCTATACGGACTCAATAGATGAAGATCTATTTGAGACGTTTTAATGGGCCCTATATACCAACAAAGCTTGACCAACCATCGACGAGCCAAACAAAGTACAAATCAAAGTGAAAGAAGAATGGGATGTACAAAGAAGAAAAGTCGCCCAACTTGATAAAAAGGCTAAGAACATCCTGCTCCAATCTTTCGAGGACGATCTGTTTGACAATGTTGTAAATCGCAAAATGTACCAAGGAAGTCTGGGAAGCATGGCCGATCACGCACGAAGGACTCAAGAAGTTAGAGAATAAATAGCCTCATCTAACACAAAGAAGACGAGATGTTTCGCTTTCACGTGCAAAGGCTAAAATGTAATCGCCACTTATGAAAGATTCAACATTCTCGCTCAACTTCTACGAGCATACGGAAAGATCTATCCTAACAAAGATCCCACCATAAAGTTCATGAGAGAGCCTACCAGCAAGTGGGATGCCAAGACCATCGTAATAAGAGAGTCAAAGAATCTTAACGAGACGACAATTCAACAACTCCAGATGGTAATCTCCTCGACATATACGAAATGAGTCGACCCAACGTCAAACCCTTTCGTAAGGAAGAAGAAGGAAGGAAAAGGGTGTTGCTCTCAAAGAACCGAAAAGTGTATCAAAAGGCATCATCGAGATTGAATCGATCGACGATGAAGACGATGATGACGATCTTCATGCATGATGGTAAGAAAACCAAGAAGGTTCATGCGCACAAGGCAAAGTCGGGCAGCAAAAGAAGGTCAACAACTACAATAGCAGAACAAATAAATGATCTATGCTACAACCTGCAAGAAGCCTGGGCATTTCATCACAATCGCAACAAAACCCCAAGAGAAGAACTAAAAAGAAATAGATGAAAAAGAAGGAATACAAGGAAACAAGAGGCCTCAAAAAAGAGACAAAGGCCGGGTAGTGGAGGATCATGGAGTGATTCAAATGTCGACTGGAGATGAAGAAGAACCACAAACGGCCAATCCGTGCTTTAATGGCCAAACATGCAAAGGACAAACAAAGCCTCAACATTCACAATATAAATCTCGATGAGGAAAAGAGCTCCACGACCTCAACACGGTATCTCAGACAAAGGATGCTCAAGGCATATAACAGGAACAAAGCTCGCTATCTAAATATGTAGAAAAGGAGGGTCCCTCGACATCTTTGGAGATAACGGCTTCGACAAGACAAGAGGATATGGCTCGCAAGAATGCTACAATATCTTTCAAAGAAAGTAATTTATGTGGGAAGGACTTCAACACAACCTTCTAAGCATCACCAACTCTGCGATAAGGGTCATTATAACATTTCTCAACAATCAATGTCAAGTCGTAAATCAAGACATCCGCCATAAAGCTAATCCAACAAAGAAGGAAATGTTTATACTATGACCTCGTCAACTAAGCTCCGATGAAACAATATGTTTTCGCAAAAGCATCCGAGGAAATGAGTCAAGGCTATGGCATAGAAGACTATCCCACTTAAACTTCAAAAGATGTCCAAACTGCATCAAAGGATCTCAGAATGGTCTACCCAAGTTCAACTTTGTGAAGGAAATGCCACGCAATGCCCGCCACTGAAAGCAAACCGTAAGCTCATTCAAGAGCAAGACCGCCAACTCCTTCGACAAACCCCCGCAGCAATTGCTCCCATACGGATCTCTTTGGGCCAATCCCAACAACCGCCTGGAGGAAAAAGATACTTTCTAGTCAGTAATGACGGCCTATACCGCATTCATACGGGTATTCTTCCTAACTTCAAAGGATGAGACAAGCTCAATTAATCAAGATGTTCAGACCGGTGACGAACGTAAAAAGGAGAGAAAATCAAGGCCATAAGGAGTGATCGCCGGCAGAATTCGATTTCTCGAAATGGATCGGCTCGCATGCATAACGGCATCACCATAACTTCTCACCCACTGAACTCCTCAACAAAATGGAGTCACAGAAGAAAGAATGTAACCCAGATAGAGGTTCGAAGGACTCTACTAAGAAAGAACCCATCCGCTCGAATACTTCCGCGTAAGCCGTCAACACCGCACGCTACACACGTAATGCATCATTAATTCACTCTACGATCAAGAAGACACCCTACGGATTGTGGAAAGGAAGAAAGCCAAGTGTCGCCTATTTCATGCGTCGGGTCAGCGTGCACGCTATATTCTCAACAACGGAAAGTAGTATCCGATAAAATTCCAAACCCCAAGTCGATGAAGGGATCTTTTCGATACGCCATGCAAAGAAAGCTTACAGAGTGTTCAACTGTGAAGACACCGAGTGTCAAGTCTCAATACATATCATATTCATGAAACCTGACTTAGACAAAATAAAGGCTTCAAGACACTACGATCGATAAGTGCAAGTAGACACTACAAATGAAGTCGTCGAGCTAAACATTACGATCAGAGTGCCAGACAAAGGAAATCGTAGAAGCTGCGTGATAATGAAATCGTAGAGAGGTCCATTCAAGACAATGAGCCCCACTCCAAGAAGAAGAGATAGACCTCAAGACTCTAAGACAGAAGGCATCATAATAGATGTCCCAACCGGGAAATGATGGTAAGAGATCACACTCGTGGATCTAATCATCGAGATCCGAGTGCAAGAGTCAAAACAAGAGTCGCTACTTAGAATGAATGCTTTTACCTAAGCTTCCCCTCACAGACAGAGCCAAAGAAGATAGAAGATGCTATGGAAGACTCAGGTTGGATAGAAGCCATGCAAGAAGAACTCAACCAATTTGAACGAAGAAAGTGGAGATTGGTACCAAGACCAAAGAGTCATTCTCACATAGAACCAAGTTGGGTCTTCAGAACAAAATTGACGAAGATGGGGTCATTACAAGAAACAAGGAAGATTAAGGGCAAAGGGTTATGCTCAAGAAGAAGGCATCGACTATGATGAGACATTTGCACTGGCCGCTGCGGACTATAAACTATTAGAATCTTTCCTTTCACGCCGCTCACATAAAGTTCAAAGTCTTTCAGATGGATGTCAAGAGTGCATTCCTAAACAGAGAGCTTCAAGAAGAAGTCTACGTGGTAACAACCTCCGTGTTTCATCAATCCATCTCTTTCCAATTATGTCTATAGATTAGAGATAAAGCTTTATACGGTCTTTAAACAAGCACCTCAGAGTATGGTATGTAAACACCGACTAACTTCTTAATAGAAAATGGGTTCACTAGAGGTATAAGAGATACTACATTGTTTCTTAGAAAGCATAAGAACAAAGGCTTATTAGTTCAAATATATGTGATGATGATATCATTTTGGTTCCATCGATTTAAAAGTTATGTAAGAGATTCTCTAAGCTAATGCAGCAAGTTTGAAATGCAGCATGATGGGTGATCTCAATTTCTTCCTCGACCGCAAGTGAAGCAGACCCGATGAAGGAATATTCATCAACCAAGCCAAATACATCAAAGACTTATTAAAGAAGTATGGCATGGAATCACTTCTCTCCCATGATGAAAAAAAACACTAATTGCTCCCCGCAACCAAGCTCGACAAGGATGAGAATGGTAAACGATTGATATAACTCAATATGAGGTATGACAGTTCTCTTTATACCTAATCGCCAAGAGATCAGATATAATTTTGCAAATACGATACGTGCTAGATTTCGTGCTAACCCCCAAAGAGTCACATTTGTTTGTCAGAAAGAAGATCTTCAAGTATCTTAAGGGTACACCCTACTGGGTCGTGGTATCCCCTATTTAATCCTCTTTTCGAACTAATAGATACATAAATGCTGACTTCAGCAGGACGCAAAATAGATAGAAGAGTACCAAATGACACTTGTCAATTACTGTGGAATGTACTCAGGTCTTGGTTCAAACAAAAAGCAAAACTCAAGTGTCCACTTCAACCGCAGGTTTTAATACATCATTGGAAGTCTTGTTGTGCTCGATTCTTTCGACGAGAAATCGCCTAGTCGACTACATGGGTTTGATTTCAAGTCTATACCTATACACTACGATAATACAAGTGCCATAGCAATAACTCATAATCCTCAATATGCATTCTAACCAAGCATATAGAGATAAGGTATCACTTCATTGTAGGATCATGCAAAATGGAACTATTTCTTTACAATATATCCCTACCAAAATCAATCACGATGTTTTTACTAAACCATTAGATGAATCCAGATTTAACAAGTTAATAAGTCGAGCTAGTACGCTAAATCTTCAACCTCGAATCTATGCTCAGATTCAGGCTAACCACGACGTATATAAAGGTCCGACTCAAAATCGTAGATACGATAAAGGAAAGATCACGATCGTAGAAGTTGAACAAATAACTACCTCAACGATCGCAAAGAAAAAACTCAACTTTCATAAGTCAGCAGACTGACGATGACCAAAAGCCCTTTCAACAAAGAAAGTGAATCCGTGACGACAAGCTTTATAACAAAGTATCTCTCCAAGAGGTGCCTCGTGGACAAACCTAACCTCAAACACACCAAGAGGTCAGTCTTCCCCGAAAGTTACCTAAAAAGAATGCATAAAAAAAAAAACTCATCACTAGGATCCTGGACAGACTCGACGATCGTATTTATGACTCGACGATCGTAGATGTACTTGACGATCGCAGATGACTCTACAAATGCCGATCGACTCAACGATCACGGACAGACTCGACGATCGTAGGATGACTTCTACGAACGGAGAACCAACTCAACAATCAAGACTATCTCTACGATCGAGTCATCCCGAGGACATCTCAAAGACCAAGACTCAAAGTGGCAAATCAAGACATTCCTAAACAAACAAAATCGTAGAGCCAAGCAAAATGCAACACCCGCCCCACTACGTGAAACCCAGATTTTGCGAATAAAGATTTAAATTTATCAAATATTTTTTTTATATGGATTTGATATAATGTTATAGTCATGGGTAGATTTATAAATTTTCAAAGTATGCAAGTTTGTTATATAATATTCGATCGGTCGGGAATATTCTTTTCATTTGGGAATATTCAGACGATGGCACAATCATCAGCGGACCCCATTAACTAAGTATCACGTAGCTGTAAAACTACGTAATTATCTTTTATAAAAATAACTGGCCAAGTGTTACCGTTAAAACCGCTGAATCACCCTAAGAAGAAAAGTAAGAATACGCTGTGGTCAGATCAGAAGACACTGTGATCGATTATCGACGTCATGCTGAGAAGTCACTCGCTTATACTCAATTATCATACAAGAATTGGCCGTGATCATATCTCTCATATTATCGATTCGATTATCACATAAGATCATCTCGCATAATATGTTATTTTATTAAATTAATACTGAGACGCATAAAGTTATTCATATTATAAATCGCAATATTTACAATGTCTAGAGAGTTCACAAAGAAAGGTTTGGTCACCTAATCAAGGCTACCAAAAGCGGAGAAAAATCCTTATCGAAAGTCCCTCTTTCCCGGAACTAACCGTTGATAAATATCGTGAGTTATAATATTAATGATGAATGTTGTTCTTGAGTTGCTACTAATTCACACGCTTATATAACTATTTGTTCACACGCGTTGCATTTATCAATCACATTCTTGTACTATTAGGGAGTTGCCAGCAAAATCGATAATACTTGTAATGACTAAGTTAAAAATGAGGTATGTATGGAGTACTATAATCGTAATTGTTTTTATCACATGATTCGAAACTATCGAGTCACATGATTTATTATCGATTCACATTATTTACTATTAGAGGAGCAAAAAAGTTGATAATACTGCAGGACTAAATTAAAAATAAAGAAAAGAGGAAGGTATTATAATCGTAATATTTTTCGAGCCCCAAAACGCAAGTAAATTATCGAAACTATATTTTCCTATAAATAAGTTTCATTCTTCCTTCATTTTTCACCAATTCACAAAAGCTTTGTAGATTATTATAGTAGAGAAATTATGTAGAGAAAGAAGAAAAGAAATCATACTTCACTATTTCAAAGATTCAGCTTTTTCTAAAGGTAGGAATATTATTTGTCAGACTTAGGAGTATTATTTCTTTCTTATCTACGAAGATAACTTCCGTTATTCCATTCTTATTATTCTGGCTGGAATAACCTCAGATACACGCCATTACCCTATACTTGGTGAAATTTTTCTCGTTGTTCCATTCTTTATCATTCTCGTTGTAACATCCCCGTTCAAGGTTTCTACGCCGACCTAGCCCGCCTTTTTATTATTCTCCGCTGAATATCCCGTCGCATGCGCTTTCCACGGACCGGAGTTCGTTTTTATTATTCTCGTTGAATATCACGTTCATAAGGCGTTTACGCCGGATTGATTCCGCCTTTATTATTCTGGTTGAATATACATGCGTTGATACGGACCGATTCCGCTATTTATTATTCGCTGAATAACTCGCACGTAAGGCCATCGTACGCCCGGTGATTTCATTTGTTATTCCATTCCTTATTATACTCATTTAAGTTAAAGCTGATTTCTATACTCCATGCTTAAATTAATGAATGTATGCGTTATTCCAAAGTTAATACTAATAATGATTTTAATCAGTCCTGCCAGAAACGCATGCATGCGATATTCCAATGTAATAATAATAAAGATTTTAACTCAGTCCAAACAGAAACGCATGCATGTAATATTCCAATGTAATAATAAAGATTTTAATCAGTCCCGACGTAAAAACGCATGCATGTGATATTCCAATGTAATAATAAAGCATTTTAATAATAAGAACGTCACAAAGATATGTGGTAGCCCATTATATACGCATTATTCCAATGTAATAACAAAAGAATTAATAACATAAGTTCTCTTCACGAACGTAAAAGAAATAATACTCCCTACCAAGTTAAGAGATTGAATATAAAAGTAAACAAGAAGTAACACTTTTCTTCTTTCTCTCTATAGCCTTTCTCTCTGTAGCTTTCAAAGAATTCGTAAGAAATAATGAATGAACGAATTTCTATTTATGTAAAAAACTGGATCGATAAGAATTCAACTCATTTAATCTGGCCTCAGATCGATTTACTTTAACCGATTTCATTCATATTTAAAGCAATTTTTTTTAAATAAAATATAATATATTCTATTTATAATCTAATAAAACTAATAACTTTATAAAAGATTTTACTACGCAAACACTACGCAGCACTATACAAACACTACGATAATAAAATATAATATATTCTAATTATTGTTTAATAAAAAATGTATAACTTTATAAAAGATTCTGCTTTTATATAAAAGATTTTACTACGCAAAATACTACGCAGACATTACGCAACACTACGATAATGTAATATAATATATTCTATTTATGTAATAAATTTATAAAAGATTTCGCTTTTATTACATTAATAATACCAATAACACAAAAATGAATGATTTATCACGTAGAGATCAATAATCAATACCATGTGCTACTACGCAACCAATGCCAGACATCGCATTTCTTTTACTACCGAAGTAGCTTCAACAAAGATAATCTGTGAAAACTTCCGCCGCTATTTCATAAAGTATTTTGTCGCTTTCTATAATAATAATTCCGCCATGGGTCCAATTGAACGATCAGACTGGCCATACCTGATATTCCCCGACAAAAAGAATATTCCCCACCAATCGAATATTATACAACAACTCGCATTACTTTGCAAAATTTATAAATACTACCCACAACTATAACATTATATCAAATCCACACCATAATATTCAAAAAAATTATTTCCTGTTAAAATTAAATCTTTATTCATAAAATCCGTGATCTCACAATTTATTTAATTATATTTCGAGTTTGGGTTCAAATAACTTTTAATCGAGTGACTTAAAAATAGAATCCAAACTAGTATTCGATTCATTTTACCGCATTATGTACTTAACTTATTAATTACTCTATCCGCTCCTAAAAGATTGTCGCTTTAGGGTAAAAAAAAATTTATTTCAAAAAAGTTTGTCGCTTATAATTTTCAAAGTTATAATAAATTATTTATTTTCTATATTACCCCCTACCTTCTCTCATCGTCTCAATAAATTCTTTTTCTTATATTAATGGGGCTTTCAATTTCCCATAAAAGTTGATAAATAATTTAATTTCAAACAATTTTTCCTAGAAACGATAATTCCTCCATTCTTATATGTTAGTTGTTTTGACATTTTTTGTTATTCATAATTATTTTGTCATTCATATTATCTGAGAATCGATCACTATTTTTTTTAAATCGCTTTTATTACCCTCCACCTAATTTTTTCGATCCATATTTACGAGATAAGTTGTTGCTGGCCATGTATTATGTATAATCGATAATATATTTAATACTTTTCAATCATTTATTTAATTCTTGTATACATGTCTAAAACGACAATGTAAACAGTATTTTCTTCATTTATGTGTTAAAACTTTAAACGATAATATTTTAGGAACCGATATATTAATTAATTAAACCTTGCTTCGTACAGAGCAATTCCGCATTTAATTTCAATTAAAACCACGAAAACGGAGCCGCTGCATTCCTCTGCTCTTTCTGCCAAAGTCAGTTGCTTCGCAAGTATAGAGCAGAGAGATAAAAGGCAAAATAAACCCTCCCTTTCCTCTCTCTTCCATCCGTCTCTCTCTCCACGGATCTTTGTTACTTCTATGCTTAAATAGTAATTCTCTTCCTGTCACTACAAATCCTTTCCCCACAACCATGGTTTCGACAAATAAGATCAAATCTGTGGATTTTTACAGGTCTGTTAATAATCTTTAATTTTCGCCCAACTTTTCATTATTTCTAAATTTATTTTTTGATCCAACGGTATAGCTCAAATCCTTAGTAGATTTGTTATAAGATGTCATCTCTGTGTAGTGTGCACGAATGTATATATGAATTTTATTTATTCGTAGAAGTAACAGTATTTAGTCTATATTTGATATGTTTCATGCCGCGGTATTCACTAGTTGGTACAGTACTACTGTTAAGGAATCTGTTAGCTTATTTGTGAATTTGTCTGACTTTTAGGTTTCATTACTTAGAGAAGTACATTTTATCAAAGTTTAATTTGCTAGTTAGTTAAACATTGTTTTTACTGAAATTTGTGGTAAATATCTCTAATCGTTCTCTGAACCAGAGTGACAAAAGCTTGACGTGCTTCTATAATGTTAAACGACTTTCTTCCCTTGTTTAGGAATATCAATGTAATGAGAAGTTGCTAAAGCTTCTTTAAAATTAGTGAGGGATTGAAATTGTGGCAAAACATTCAGCAACGATACAGAAAAAGTCATTTAATGTTGCATAAACCAAGGTCTTTTTAGCCTGTTCTCACCCAATCAGCTTTGGCACACTCACTAAATGGTAGAGTTTGGGTATAACACAGTTGTACAAATTATTTCATGGTTCCACATAGTCCCAAAGCATTTGAATTGAGTATATATAAGTTTTGGGTTAAATTGGAATGACAGACGCAAGAAATATTGTTTTTATTTTCATTTCATTATTATGTATCCATTTCTTTTTGTTTCAAATTTATTTGAATACATGAACTTATGCCTTTAAATGGTATGTAATACTGTAGGGTACCATATCATATTATTAAGCAATTACAATGAGATACATTGTACATACTAATCTAAGATACATTGTAAATACTATGATAAGTAAAAATTATTAATAAGTTATAGAGTTAGAAAATGTTTATTTCCTATAAAAATAGAAGGAGAATATGTGGATACTAAAAGATAGGATTTTAGATAATGGGAGAAAATAAGTAAAATAGTTTAATATCATTCTGACATGGCATGAATCACCGAATCTGCAGTTAGAAACAGTAAACCACTTCCTACTACTACTATTACCACCACCACCAGGGTCGTCCAACAACTCGCGATATTTGGCAGCAACTATCGAGTCCAAGATGAATAATATCATCACATCATCACCCAAGATTGTATAACTATATTTTAATCAGAGAGAGACCGTTAATCAAAGTGTTCAAACTTAATTAACGTGGGCAAACATGGTTAAAGAGACCAACTGAGAAACAACTCAAGTCTCCGGGTTAAGATGAATAATATCATCACATCATCACCCAAGATTGCATAATTATATTCAACTGAGAAACAACTAAAGTCTTGTGATTTTTAAACAGATGGTAGTTAATACGATGATGACGATTACACATCTGCATGTAAAATAAAAAGTTGGAGGCGATGGGGCAATAAACTCAAATGTGCCTCCCCCCCCCCCTAAATTCCCTTATGTTTACGATTGTTCAAACTAAATGTGACATCTTCACATAGGTTCGCATGAGACTTAGTTTTGTTCGGTATTATGTTGCATCAAATGAATTTTCCACTAATCTTTATTCTTGCAGGAAAATTCTAGAGATTTGACAGAAGGCCATTATCAGGTGCTGGATTGTCCATCGAGCAGCCTTTTCCATTATATTCTTATTTGGAATGGTGGGAAGCTCTCCTTTTATATAGAATTGATGTCCATATTTTTTAAAGATGTTAAAAATCATCATATCTGTAGCCCCATGTTTGATTTTCAGTTTTTATCAATACCTTTGTCATTCTCGATGAAAATTAATGTTAGAATGATTGTCTTTTCGCTTCATACATAAGTGTTTTTTTCCTTGAATGCCATTTTGGTGAACTATTGTGGCATTCTTTTGCACTTATACCTAAATTATGATTTTTCTTTCCATAGGAACTAAATAGTTTTTTGACGGTTAGCACCTCAACATCCGTTATTGTGGACAGGAGTCCCGATGGGGAGTTCTTACGCATTGACTTTAATATTAGGTATGTTTCTGTGAATTTATTCTAGTCTTAAACCTCTTTGCTTAGTCACGATCATAACCTATCGTTTGGACTCTCATTTATTATTACTTTCATTTAGTGGGATGTCTCAATTATTATAAGTAGGTGATGGACTACATTCTTGGTGAGAATTAAGTTCTTTGACTAAATCTTCTTTTGAAGACAGTTGTAATGTATCATTTTCTCTAGACTGAAGTAAGCATTAGTCATTAAAGTGATGATGTTTATGTTGCCATCTATCTCTTTATACTAATTTTTTGAATCTCAGTAGGAAGCAGTGGAGTTTCTTTCTACTATTAGTGTGGGATTATCCTACATTCTAGCTAATAAACTTCTCTGCTTGTTTACAATATCAATACTTCAGTGTTTTTTGTGGGTGTTTTCAGTTGATTGCTTCATATTTTATCTTAAGTAATGATATCTTTTTCTTGCATAAGAATTAGTAATATGTATTTTGGAAGTTTATTAGTTTGCTAAGAAACATTTTCTTGATTTTTTTTGTAGTTTTCCAGCGCTATCTTGCGAATTTGCATCTGTTGACATGAGTGATGTCTTGGGAACTGTAAGTCTCAGTCGTATATATTATTTTCTATGATTATCTAACCAGCAGTAAATTTATAGCATCTAATATATATGAAGTGATTTTTCCATCCTTGAAAAGGATGCACAATCTTTATGTTATTTATTCCCTTGTTCACTGAAATGGATATGTAATTTATGAACTTTGAATTAGTTGTTTTGAGATATCATTGCTTATTTGTATGTTTTTCCCCTCTTATATTACACTGTCAGTAATATTTCCTCTTTCGAGATGGTTTGATTATATACAACTTAGTTCTATAGATGCACTGGTGAGAAGAGAAGTCTTGTATCATGAAGAAAATATAAGAAAAGGGAGGGGTATGTTGAAAATTATTTGGGAAAAGTTGTATAGAGACTAGAAGGAGCAGAATATTACCAAGGACATGGCCTGTGGTAAAAATGAGTGTTGGAAAGTAGTTCGCATAGCTAGTTTGTACTTGTGCCCAAAAAAAATGATGAAAGAAACTGGTTCAAAAATAACTAAAATTGCCGTGGCAGTAATATTTCCCAAATTTCATATTTTTTTCTCTTTGTTTTTGTTAGTAACAGTAACAGCCAAAATATTAACATTTAACAAAGCTTGTCGCTATTCTCAAATCAAATTCTTTAATAGTTTTTAACTGGACCATTTTCTTGTTTGTTCAAAAGATGTTCATTGCAACTTATAGTTAATTTGCCTGAGTTTTTTTTTCTCTTTTTTGTTTTTTTTGCTGTTGAAGTTCTCTTGAGTTTTTCTCCTTTTATTTTCAGAACAGGTTGAACATAACAAAGACTGTTCGAAAATATTCGATAGATCGAAATCTCAAATCTACTGGCTCTGAGTTCCAATCTGGACCAGTTTCTAAAGACATTAAGCATGATGATGAAGTTGATGAAGAATATGGTGAAGGTTCTGTTTCACTGAGTGCACATAATTTTGATAGAATTACTCATCAGTAAGTATATTTTATCTGTTTTCTTGAAACCCTGTGATTGTTGTGGTTCAATATATATGCACCGTAATATCCTCAGTGATGTTCTCATCTGATTTTTAAAAAAATGTCTTCTACAGGTATCAAATTTTGGTTGTAAATTTTTTTGCTCCGTGGTGCTATTGGAGTAACCGCCTGGTGATTGTTTTGCCCTTTTCTTTCATATAGAGTATTATTAATTATAATAAAGATTATTTTATGATTTAAGTAAAACCACCTATTAATTTCCATGATATCTATTTTTGTCCTTTTCTTTCTTTTGACTTCTTCACATTTTGTTGTTATGTTATCACTCCATCTGTATGTTCATATTATAGTGATGGGCTATGTGCTATTTTATTTTCTATGAAATCTTCCAAGCAGCTTTATTTTTTTATCAGACATTTGAAGAGTATGCACCTAGGTTGCAAGTCTCAGCCAATGCCATTCTGAACTTAGCTAATGTCTTTAAATATTTCATACTATGGACTTGATAAATCCTAGCTCTTTATTTCAGTAAATGCCATTCTGAACTTAACCAATGTTTAAATATCCTTTCTTGCATTTCTTCTGCTTATTTCAGAAACCTTCATGGGAGAAAGCAGCAAAAATCATAAGAGAAAGGTCTATTTGAATTTCCTGTTTATCCTTGACAATCTACTCAAAGAATAGCCTTTTCATTCTATAAATGGAGTTACTAGCAGTATTCTAATTAGTGTAATTTCATACTTAAACTTTTTCAGATATGACCCTGAAATGGATGGACGCATTCTTTTGGGAAAGGTTGATTGCACTGAAGAAAGTGAATTGTGTAGAAGGTACTTCTTATATTAATATTTTACTGACTTGGAACCAAATTTCTGTATGCATTAAGCAATGGGTGAAGCAAGTTTGTTCAACCATATCAATACTATTTTTTTTTGGTTTTCCTGCAAGTCATGGAAGAAGTCAATATTTTTTTTAGTTCACCTTTGACTTCTGGAACAATGTATTTATGTGCAGTGTCTTGGGCTAAAATACCTATAATTCCTTTTTACAGCTTGAATATGTTAAACCTATAAGCATCTTATAACCTATGAGCTGGAAATGCAGGGCGGTATTATGATGTTAGCCAAGGGGTCAATTGCACCCACTGGATTTTTTTTTTTTTTTTTAAAATTTTTAATATATGATAAATGGATATTTTTTTGAGGGTCTCGAGTCAATTTGCACCCACTGAAATTGGGTATTACACTTTACTGAAATTAGGTATTACACTTTCCCGTTTCAAAGCAATTTGCACCCACTCTTTTTACACTGAAATTGTTAATCAAATTTTAACCACATATGACTCGTATCTTCTCAATATATGTATCTCTCTATAATATTTTTAACTAAATAATAATCTAAGTTATATTACTTTTAAAAATAAATAATGAATTACTTACTTATGAACAATTGTGATTAAAAAAAGTCTATTATGAGTCAATAATATGAGTATATACCTATATATTATTCCTCATTATATTTTTTATTGTAATATAGTATATATATATATTCAAAAGTATAAAGTATTGTGGGAATTAGATGTACGCTGTTCTAACCCCCGCCTAAATTATTTATAACTTTGGTGAATAATTTACTTAACCGATACTATTTTCTTACTATTTTCTGGTTTTCACCATCGCTGAATGTTATACTTGGTTACTTCTAACCAGTTCCATTTACATTTTTCACCATCTTTTAGCTTAACTTATCACCAATTATGAGGTACTGTATAATAATGTATATCAAGTAGATTCCGATACTTTCTCTGTGCTGGTGAGTCAATGCGTCCTTATTAGGTTTTACTATTGCTTTGTCTTTATGTGAAATTGCATTTTTAAAATCGTTTTGTGGTTTTTGTTGATAATGACTTCTCAAATTGTAAAGTTGTAATGCTCATAATCATTTCTGGCATGCCTATGAGTTCTTAATAGCTGTAGTTCTCTTGAGGTGTCCTTGGCTGTTACTAATCTATTAAATTTAAATGTGGTTTTTGTAATTTTGATTGTACATACTATTCTTTTTTCCTCCCTTTTCTCTTTACCTGGATTAACAGATGCCATGTAATGAATTTTCAGGAATCACATACAAGGCTATCCTTCTATTCGCATATTTCGTAAAGGAAGTGATGTTAGGTATACAATTTACATTGTTTATGTTTACAAATTTTATAAAAATGGTGCATGTGAATTTTCAATTCTTTCCATATGGGTGCATGCTTGAATTTCATGCTCATTATACGCTTAAAAAATATTAACATGGAATTCATAAAATTTTGGGGTTTTGTGATGAGTTCAGTTTAATTTCCTGTTGATGTTTTCTTGCATCAAAATTTGATTCCTGCATGCTTCTCTCAATGTCTTCGAAGTTCTCTTCACTTTTCTCATGTGTTGTTTTTAACTGTACTTTTAAAATTTGTCTTGACCATATTAGTGAATGAACATTCACCATATTAAGTGGTAATTTTTATTCTCATAAACATACTTTTGACAATATCACGGGACACTACGTTATGTACTGCTTGAGTTTGTTGATCAAGTGTCACTTGTCACCCGCACTCATTAAGCAGTTAAGTAAACTAGTTACTGTTTGCTGAACTTGACTCATTTTGTACAGCCGTACGCATCAACTTTGGTTAGAGTAGTGATAAGCCTTCGTCCTAATCAAACTATGGATAATTAATTTGTTGGTTTGTTGCCAATCATGGTGGATCATCTCTTCGCTGTCTATCGTTTGTTCTTTTTTATTTCTGTATTTCTTTCTTTCTTTCTTACAAGTTCAGTGATTGAAAATATTACATAGTAATCAAAGTCAAGATATAAGTTTTATATTAAGTCAGAACTATCCTCCTAGAATAATAATTAGATGATGGTACCTGTTAGTATATTTTCTTATAACTAATGTTGGTAACTCTAGAGTAGGAGAATTCCAATCACTAATTGGGGATTGTCATACTGTTTGGCAAAAGCTATTAGAATAGGGAAATAAATGAACAAATAATTGCATACCTGAGTCTTACATGACCAGATATCCTTGGGGGGTAATGCTTATTTTTAGTAGGTGATCTAAATGCATCTCTTCTCATAATGGGTTAATATTTTGAAGAGCCCTATATGTTGGGACAAAACACGCGTTTAACTCTTGTTGTGAGTAGACACAATGTAAATTAATACAAATACACAGGTAATTAATTGATGTTTCTACCGCTACAAAAGTCCATATGTTTTTGTTGCATTAGAATTTAGAAATCTTTCCCCATACTTTTGAATTTATCGAGTGTCAACAGTAATCACATGCTACGAGATGTAATAGAGAAAAATTGGTGATAGACTTGCAGGAGAATCAGTAAGGTATAAGAGACCACCAATTCTCCATTTTCTAGACTCCAACTTGTATTATAGTTTTGAATCTTTGGTGTGCTATTTTTAGTATAAAAATTATTAATCTATCTAAGTTTGTTACTCCATTCAGTTTTGTATCTCTTCTTATGTTTCTGCCTTCTAGTGTGCTTTCTGATATCGGATATCTTTTACTCAGGGATGATCATGGACATCATGGGCATGAATCTTATTATGGAGATCGTGGATACGGATAGCCTGGTTACTGTAAGAACATAATAAGTTCAGAATGTTATAAATCACTAATTTTTTCTTGAAAAAAAAGAACAAAAGAAATAGAGAAATTGAACTATTATATGGCTTGATAGCGTTGTAGTTTATTTTTCTTCTAATAATTTGATGCTTTTAAATTAAG